>VYZU01049067.1:0-65662 GCA_013401355.1 Ceyx cyanopectus | reverse complement strand
TTGGCACTATATAGATCTGCACTTAGTCAAGATTGCACTTTTGATGAAAAAGCTGCATAAGAAACAGGAAAGTGCTTGCATCTTCTGCCACAGTTCATACCTGGGCTCAAAGCAGAGAACTAGTCCTTGCTCTCCATTACCCAGGGGGTGACAGCACATTCTGGAAGGAATCCATGGGGTCGGGCTCTGGCTGTGTGTGTGTAGAGGACATGTGCACACAGATTATGAGCTTGGGCATCTCCACTTTTGCTGTTGCAGTTCAGGCCTAGAAACATTCCTCACACGTGTTTACCAGGGACTGTCATCCCCTCAGCTCCCGAGCGTCGCTCCTGTTTCCAGCGAGAAGAGATGTGGTAACATCACCGTCACGATGCGGTGTTCCCAGTCAGCGTGGTGAGTGTGGGAGAGAGCTGTGCACACTGCTCCCTCCCTGGGTTTCAGCAATGCTCCCAGCGACTCTGCAGCAAGCAAACAGTTCTCAACATCAAAGTAAGGAGGAAAGGACATAGACTGATTGAATTTGCTTGTGATCAACAGCAAACTTTACATCTCACTACCACTCTTTCTATGTTAATCTACCCCTCCTTTTCTCTACCATTCTCCCAACGTGGACTCCTTCCTGGATTTGGTAAAAGCCTCACCTTCATTAGGGCAATTCATTATCTGGAGAAGAACAGCAGAGAAGAATCCCAAACCCACAAAATAGTTACATTCCCTTTCAGTAACTTCAAGATCAGCCTTTGCTGAGATTTATATTTTGCCGTTGCATGCACGACTCTCCACTGCTGATTCCCTCCCCTGAACACTGATCCTCCATAGAGGAACCTAGAAACAAGGGTGAGAAGTGACATTGCTTTAGACTAGATCAGCTGTAAGGGTTTTCTGAGTCCTCTTCCATTTAAGCCCCTGTGAAGCCCTGGGACTGCACAGCATAAGATTATGTTCCTTACACACCAGAGCTTTCAGCAAAGCAGAGCCCTGGCATCTAACATTACTTATCTACCATGAGAACCTCACTTCTGCTGACCTATGACTAGACTGCCCCTGGGTGTTTCAGCTCAGAGAAATGTCTTGCAATGGTTGTCTTTCCCTAAGTCATCAAGACTGTGCTGTCTCCTGACTAGCATCCAGGCACTGCAAAATGTAATGCGCATCTGATGTCTCTGACATCTCGGTGCTTTCTCTGATCTATAGAATCTCTCCCTGTATTTCCCCTCTTCTCAGGAAAGCACAGTGGAAAGGACAGAGTAATGCACCATAAAAGCCACATCCCTCCAAGGAGCTCTCCTTCACAAAGCTTCATGCAGAAATGAGAAGTTCTGGGCCCCTTTGCATGGCACTGATAGCTCTCTCCAGGATAGCTCTTGGACCAGTGAGGGCAGCCTGTCCATCTCCTTGGGTGGTCTATCTGTCTGCAGGACCTGATTTAATAAAGAATGAAATTGGAAGAGTGAAAAAACAGATGACTCAACACTTAGTAGCCAAACAGAACCCAGGGGAGATGAACTGTCGACTTGAACCCGGAAACAGATATGATAGGGCAAACAAGTAGCTGCAGAGGAAGGGCTACCTCAGCAGAGCATGGGAAGTCTGTCAAGGGACATATCTATCACCTGGAGACTGGAAAATTGAGATGAATGAAACACGGGCTCATGCAGCTAAAAGAATGTAGAAGGTCAACAGAAGCTTGAAATAAGTACAAAGCCATGGGCTACTTTTCAAACTTGGCATCCAAAATGGACAACAAAGCAAAGTCAACAAGCTTCTAGGGGTACCTGGTTTCCAGGCAGTTGGGTCTACAAACTCATAATGAATGCACTCAGAGGCACTCAAACACTCCTTTATGTCAGTGCTGTGCAAACAACACAGGGTTCAGATAGCAACAGGCTCTGGAAATAAAACTCTATTTGTTTTGTAGTGGGAGGAAGTGAACCCAAAGCTGCAGCTCTTGGTCTGGTGAGCATGCAGCTTGGAGGGGTACCCCACACTGACCTCTCCACATGCATGTGATGGAAGGGTGCCTGGGGGACATGCAGTAGCATTTTTCACCAAACCCTGACCACCACCTGAAGATACTCTGCTTTCCACACAGCTCTGGCTCTGAGAGCCATCCTGCAGTTGAACATCCAGCCACACAGCATGTGGCCATCCGACTCCCTCCTCACCCTCAGCAGCAGCACAGCCAGCAACGTGCTGTGCAGTAACCCGGGGCAGGATTACAACCATTCAGAGGAGGTTTCCCCTAGGGTCTCACAGAAGATTGAATTTGGTTTATACATCCTACTTGGTGAGTCCTCAGCACTTTCACGCTGAGAGGTTACAGCCACCCTTTCACCACAGCCCTGCTGGCAGCCCAAAACCCAAACACCAGTTGGTCTCCTTTAAGCCTGGACTGCCCCAAGGGTCCCGTTGTTTGGGGCTCTGATGAATGGAGTGTGTGGCAGCAGATCCCCCACAGACAGGGCACAGCAGGAGGGACACCATCTGCTTTCTGCCTCAGGCCAGCCCATGTCCTATTTCAAGGCTGTTTTAATACCCCTGAGGCAAACAGCTCTAAAAAGTGGGATGATGTTTCAGCCCTCACTTGTGTGTGTACCGGAAGCCCAAATTCAGGCAATGCAAGGTCACAGAATCTCAGAATCATTTGGTTGGAAGAGAACTTTAAGATCATCAAGTCCAACCATTAACCCTACACTGCCAGGGTCCCTAAACCATGTCCCCCAGCACCACATCTACACAGTTTTTTAACACTTCCAGGGATGGGGACTCAACCACCTCCCTGGGCAGCCCATTCTAATGTCTAACCACTCTCTCTGTAAAGAAGCTTTTCCTGATATCTAACCTAAACTTCCCTTGGCGCAATAAGGTCCTTCCTCAACATCCTGATCACTCCATGGCCACTGGTGAGCTTTGGCAGCTTTTCTTTTTGACAGGGGCTTCACCCCTTTCAGTGCCACTTTGTGCCCCTATGACCTCGAAGGCTGGCAGCAAGGCTGGTAGGCTGTACCCCGGACCTCTGCACTGCCCCATGGCTCTAATTGGCAGCAGATGAAGCCAGACTGCTTCCTGAGAGACAAGAGTTTTAACAATCCCTAAAGCCTCTTAGGCAGCAGCAATATCCTAAATGGAGCTTTATTCTCCACACTGCTCAACAGAGCCTGTATTCAGACATGAAATGCTGAAATACTCAGGAGCACCACTTGGGACTAGAAACCTTAGGTTGGGGTGTCCCAGATCACCCCCCAGGGAACTGTGGAAAATACTCTCATGCTGATGACCTGTAAAGGCCAGGGGAATGGGACACCCAAAACCAGAGACCTCCTTGCTGGATTCAGAGGTCCCCTTGAGCCCTGGACTCTCAAAACTTACTGAGCCTCCCTGTTCATGGGAGAAGTTCTGTCCCCTGCACAGTGGGACAGTGGCACATGGACATGGTGAAACTGAGTATGACCCTTGGTGCACCAGAACATTTTGCTCCCTAGGAAACCAGAGGCTTTCCTACACTTGCAAACCAGTAAAAGGGAGAACAAAACACTCCACTTGTTCCATCTCACATGCAGGGGTGGAGGGCATGTTGCTGATGGCAGAGGCAGGAATTAATCTGGGCTCACTGCAGCTACCTCCTCCCAGTTTCAAGCACCTCATGTCCCTCAGATTTCTCCCAGCCAGGGAAGCTCAGCCCCTGCTGCCAAAGGGCAAGGGACCCAGCAGCTGCCAAGGGTTCACGTGAGCTCACAGCATTCCTCCAGAAGCTCCTCTAATCTCAGTGACCTCGGTGGGTGGACAGCAGCCAATTGCCATCACTGCATCCTAAGCAGACCTCATTGCAAAGCCAAGGCAATATTACCACTGGGGGAGTTAAAAGGGGAAAAAAAAAAAAAAAGAGTTGCCTGGCCAGTCTAACTGCATTTGGTTGATTTGATTTCAGGCGTCTGCTAAGACACAGCATGCCTATTTATCATAATCAGCTTACTGCACAAGGACAGTGTTAACTAGGCTTTACTGGATTAAAACCTGCCAACTAATTCATAGCACCTACCTAACCGGTACAAGTGGGCTGAGTCTCTGTGCTTTGTTTGAAACATTTTAGCTGGCATCAAAATAAAGAGGAACATCTGGGAAAGGTGGAGCATCTCCTTCTCTGGAGCGATTAAAAACCCTCCTGGATGTGATCTTGTGCAACCTGCTGTAGCCAAACCTGCTTTAGTAGGGGGTTGGACTAGATGATCTCCACAGGTGCCTTCCAGCCCCTACCATTCTGTGATTCTCCATGAGTCTGTGAAGGGCACAAAGTCCCTATTGATCTGTCAGCATTATGAACAATCCCACAATGAAAGGGTGTGGGAAGTAGAGAGGCTTGAAGACCAAATGCAGACAGGTTAACACAAAGCAGAACCATAAAAGCACTGAGCACAAAGACTGTATTTTGACAGGTTCCCTCTCATTCTCAAGACTCTTTCAACTGCTCAGGGCTCTTTCTGAAATCACCAGCAATATGGCTCTAGTGTCACCTGAAAAATTCAAAGTAACCTGGAATCTGCAGATAAAATAAATTGTTAAACCAGGAACTGAGATGGATATGTTGATGGTATGGGTAATAAAGTAATGCAATATTTATTTTTAAAGTCCCAAAGAGCATATAAGTGCAGTGGAGCCATATCAGATGATACTTGTATGACCAAAAATAGAATTTCACTAATCCAGCAAAAGGATTTATGAAGTTACCAAAAGTCCGTAAGAAAAATCCCCACAGTGGAGTATGGCTGGAAACCCTCATCATCCATAACAACACTCCAAGGCAAACCCATATCTCTTTATCACCTGGACCACTGGGAATTTTACATACTATAACATCTTATCTAAGATTTGTCTGTCTGTAGTGTCTGTAAAGTACAAGACATCTGATTTAAACATTTAAGGTGCTTTCTGTGAAGGGGATTGCTCTATGGAGAATTGCTCCACATTACACTAAAATTCTGCTGGTCATTTGTCAAATGAGTCCTCTGATCATTTGAGGTAAGTTTCTGACCAGGACCAGCCATTCCTAAGTGCTAGGAATCCTTGCTTAGAAAAAACCTCAACACATCCAGATGCCTCCCTGTCCTGGTACCCAGAGGCATTATCTCATCCATCCTCCTCAGGGAAGCAAGGGCCAGACCATGAAGTGGAATAGGCTGCAGCTTTGCCAGCGAGTTGTTCAGAGCCATTCCAAACTGCACTGCCCAACCCTCTCATCATCACAGCTCCACTTGTATGCAGTGCTTTATCCCTGTCTTGTTGCTGCAGAATTCAGGGACACTGTATTTAATCACAAAATTCCAGCAACCCAGCTGGCAGGGCCCAGTTCAGAGTTTTTGATTAGCTCATAAGGTGCTCTGCAAGCCCAGCTCCTATAGTCCTACAGGTTACTTCAGGGCAGCTGCTTTGCTTAAAACAAATGCAAACCATGTCCCCTGAAGGCTTTGACATAAAAAGGAAATAAGAACCATGGTGTATTCTCTTTGCATGGAAATCCCACACTGGGGGACAGGAGGATGTGGGTTGACTAAGAATTTTCACGTTTGAGGTTGGCAAAACCGATATTTGTGCATTGACACACAAGATAATTAAATGCAAGTAGAGTCAGGTGTTTTCTGTAAGCTTCTGCTTCCTCCATTCAAGCCTCCACCTCCTAAAATAGGGGATGACCTATGATTTCCCAGTGACACCCACATCCTTACATAAAGATAGGAGATAACCACTCCTCCCAGGGTGGACAGGGAGCTATTGCAGCTGCACTGGTTTGGTGGCAGCTCCTACCCACATGCTGAAACATTATGCCTGGTGACTTCCCTCTGAAAGGCTCTGCTCCCCATGATACAGAAACCCCCAGATCCTAGAAGAGAGAAGTGGATGTAAATGAACTAGAGCAAAACAGTGCAAAATGTAAAAAAAATTAAATAATGTCCAGGAAGGCGTTGAGCTTCTCTCAGGACCTGCAAGATGCCCAAAGGCTTCATATATCAACATCCCTCTTTAGCCAGCTTAGTCCTTACAGTGGTCAGTACTGTTTGTCTTGGTCCAGACACAACCCAGAAGTAAATGTAGGAAATAGTAAATGGGAGGACCATAACCAGGCATTAAACCTGATATTATATCGACTCCATTAATCCTGGCAGGTTGCACATTCCAGGCTGAGTCCCTAGTGAGAGTTGCCAGACAGCCAACTCAGGGCTTCCACTCCATTTGGTGGGACTTTGTCCCAGCAGATAAAACACATTTACTACCAACTCCCTGTTTATGCTGCTGCTTAATTTGCACATGAGCCATGTGTTGAGATAAAGCCTTCAACTGCTCCTCCTTAGCAGCAGCCAAGCAGCCTTTACTGTGGTTGGGAGGAACAGTGTGGGGAGGTGATGGGGCTGGGCCAGAGCAGGAGGTAGAAGACACCAATCCCAAATACTTTTTCTCTCCCACCTACTCACACTACTACCTGCACATTTATTCCTGCAAGCACTGATTCCTCATGACTCAAGCAACACAAACCAGACCTGACTCTTCTGCAACATACACATCAAGGACTCCCTCCTACAAGAAAATCAGTCCATGTGATAGGCTTTGCCAACAACAAACCTCCTCTCTCATTCCTTGAGTCCTCAAATTTACCATTGACACCTCTGTTGCCAGCATGGCCAGTGAGGTCTTATCAGCTTGGGCAATGCAGCTGCATGAAGCCAGATACTGGGTAAATCTAGACCCAAAAGACCATTTCTGTCTCAAGGCATTTATAACCTAAGATGCTCAACAAGGAGTCTTATATGCAGCAGTGGAGAACCCAAAGGGAGGGTGTAGTATTTAGATGTTAATGTGGAAAGTATTCTGGGTTATTTCCAAGTCAACTTTGCATATTGCAACAAAGAATTTTGGGGTGATAAAGCTAATGGTAGTTTGTAATGCCTGTGCAGGATGGATCCAGCATCCTTCCCAACCTGGGCATTGGAATTCCTAGGGTACTCAGAATAGCTCTAATTCACCCTTCAGTAAACTTTGGTTAACATCTACATCTTGCAGAACATGCTCAGCCAAGTGATGTGCCCTCCCACCACTCCAGCCAGCCCCGCACTGCATATGGAGCCACCTTTCCCACACAGGAGGCTGCTGATACAGGAGACAGATGCCTCAGGGGGAAGTTTGGTAGCTGCACAGATTTAACAATTATCTGCTCCCCCCCCCAACTCAGCAAAAATATTGAGCCATTCCCTGCAGAATGGAGTAGTGTGAACTCCTCTTAGCCCACATGCCAAAGCAGATGGACAAAAGTGTGTCCTACATGCCCCTGCAAGCTCCTGTTCACACCATCAGTATGTGAGCCATACTTGGAAACCAGGCAGCTACCTGCTAGAAATGAATATGTATGGCAGTGAAACTGTATAGATAAAAAACTCCTATTTGATCTGCAGCATTGTCTGGGCTTGTTCCAGCATTAGACACAACACAGACTGTTTGTTTTTAGGTTCTTTTTGGTATATTCTCTTAAAAAAAAATAAAATCCCTTAATTACATCCTAAATTAGATTACATACAAGAAGGCTTCAAAACAGGAAAATCCAAAAAACTTCTACTTCTCAGCTACAGCGGAACTCTTGAAAAATCCCTTGGACTATAAAAAACCCACCATAGAACCTGCATACTGTCCAACTCTCATACTTTCTGCTTGCTTGCAGGGCATTTCAGGTGTTTAGGTATCAATTCTCTCTTTTGTGTGGGGGGCTTTCCCTGGATTGAGCAGGCAAGCTCAAATTTCAGTCAATCATTCCATCTCTGCTGTAAGCTTTCTAAAATTTCTTACAAGGCAATGACTCACTAGAATAATTGTTACCTGATGAATAATTTTTGCAGAGAGGGTGGACTGGCTGTCAGGAGACCATTGCTTTGCTCCTGAATGTGCTTGTGACGATATAATTTTAATCTCCCTGTCAGCAAGTCACCTTTTACCTGTCTGTTTCTGTCATCTTTGTCTATTTTTTCTTTTCAGATGGGTTAAGTCATCTGACATTAGTGAGGCTGGGCTGCAGTTCCTGGAAACCACTCTGCTGCTTTCCCTTTTCAAATGAAAGGTGGAACTGAGAGCATGATTTAACATCTCTCCCTTTAAAATGTCATAAAGGCTCTTAATTCTTTTCCTTTGAGAGCTGAGTGCTATTTTCTTTAAAAAAAATTTTTTTTAAAAAATCATAAAACAGGTACAGCTAGAGGATAAGTCAGTAAAAGTTGTTACTAACAGCAGAGGAATGTGGTTTTGTAATGGCTCAGAAAGCCTGAGTAAGATCACTTGTCCCCAGAGCAGGGGACCAAACCTCTCTCAAGCAGAGATTTTAGCAGTGCTCCAAACATCCTCTGCTCAGAGGAAACCCTGTTCATTAAGATCTCATACAACATAAAAGCCTTTTGCTTTGCTTTTGGT
Organism: Ceyx cyanopectus; assembly: GCA_013401355.1. Taxonomy (NCBI): domain Eukaryota; kingdom Metazoa; phylum Chordata; class Aves; order Coraciiformes; family Alcedinidae; genus Ceyx; species Ceyx cyanopectus. Next base: position 57,220 of record VYZU01049067.1, on the reverse strand, counting down.
GGGGTGGAGAACAGAAGTTGTTCCAGTTATATAAGCAGGATCCCAAGATAACTATTTTTTTTTTCCATAAGGAAATATGAGAGTTCAAGGTTTTTATTTTTAATGTAGAAGGAGCCTCAAACTATCTAACAGAATACAACCTGAAAACAGTCACACTGGGAGATACCAAAGATCCCTCTAACCCAGCATCATGTCTCCAGCAGTTGCCCACAGCAGATGCCTAAGGGAAAAGCATGAGGTTGAAAAGGCTCAGAGCTTCCCCAGCATGCTCTCCCCTTCCGTAGCCAAAGGGCTTCCTGAGACAGAGACACTGTGCTTGCCTAACCACCCTTGATTGATTCTGTTGTTGTTTTGTTCCTATATCCATAAATGACGTGGCCTGGTGCGATGTGGGAGGCAGGGAGGCAAAAGCATGAACACTTGGAGAGTGCAAGACCACTCATCCCATCCTTTCTAAGCTGCTCAGCCTCTGCTCTGATAAATGCCTCCCTCACATATATCCCTAACCTTCTGATATAAGCAAGTGTCCAATAACCATAAATCATATGAGATTTCCCAAAGACATCCCTCTTCATCTGCTACCTTCAGGAGGAACTAAAATAGGTCAATACAGAGAAACTAATGAAAATCCCACCCTTCATTAACAGTTGCTTATGATATTGGCTCATCCTGAGTCATGACATAACTCTACCCAGTAACCCACATATTTTACACAGCATATGTTTGCACTGCAATCAAAGAAATAATCATGGAGATGTTTACTGCAACCAGACGTTATATAATCTTTGTGGCTAGTCTTACTGGCTACATTGGTCACATTATTTAATATCTTCATGCTGATAATATTAGAGTAACAGGAAACAAACAAGCAAAAAACCCACAGAAATCCAAACAACAAAAACCTCTTCAAACAAATTTGCAGTGCTATGTTGCTCTTGCACCTCAAAACTGCCTCTCCTCTATCTCACCAGAGAACCTGGAACATTTGATGGGACAATCTCTGACCAGATTTCAAAAGCACTGAGGTGCAGAGAGCCTGAACAGGCTGTCTAGTCAGGGCTTATAAAGCACTTCACTTTTTCAGGTTAAGAAATTGATACAGAAATTTTAACTTGGGTTGAATTCCCAGAGAAACTCCATCATTTGGGTGGAATTCCTCATGACTCTGTGCCCAGCTGATATTTAGTTCGGTCTTCCTCTGCTACCTAAACCCCTATTATTATGAAGGTGCCTCCATATAATGATTTATCCCACCCCACAGCAGCTAAGAGGATGCACAGAACTGACTTCTACAGACACTTCTATCCTTTAACTACAGGAGGAATTGCACAGCTAGCTTACACCTCATGTTTGGGTGATTCATGTTTGGCGAAACTAGTTGCCCACATTTGTGTTTTAGACGTGACTTAAGTACTGAGAACTTCAGGTCTGCTTCCAGGCAACAGGTCTTGGGTTTTATGATGCTTTTGGAAAACACCCGCTAAATACATATTATCTATGACTACAAGGAGAGATGGGAAGCAGCAGAGCAATGTTCCCTCCCCAGTCCTGCCCAGGAGCTCTGTGTAGTTTCAGCAAACTGCATAATCACCTGATACCTTGTGTATCTGCTCACACAACACTGAGCTTACTCTCTCCAGCTTGGCCACTCTAAGGGTGGCAAGATCTCACCAGGAAGGGCTTCTTGCAGAGACTCCTGCTGCAACTGCTGGCGATGCTATACCTCTGAAAGAGCACACAGCATCTCAGAACACCTCAGGTCTCTCTAGGTCTCAAATGCCAATCAAAGCAGGGATTACTTTTCATTTTGGGGTATTCTCTGGGTAAGTTTTGAGTAATGATGGCAACTGTACAACCTCTCAGAAGCCTGTCCCAGTGTCTGACCACCCATGTTGCATCAAATGCCTACATCTGCCCGAGAGGACTCCCCTGTCTTGGTTAGTCTTAACCACCATCAGCTTGATGAGTAAGATCATGTCATAGCCTTCTGTATAAAAACTTAATTATGTAAAGGTCAAGGCACATAATGATTGAAAAGTGGGCAGATTAAATGCTTCATGGCCCATCTTTTGCCCATCAAAGTATCCTGTGAAAACACTCTACCTGCTAATTATGGGTATGCACACAGGCCCACTGGGTTTGTTTTTGCTGTGTTATTACAACGTTGTACCTGGCAGCATGATCTGAGAGGTCAGGGCTGCAGATCAGTAAACAGGAACAAAACTGTGAAAACTTGAAGACAACTGTAAAGCAGAGTTTTTCCACACAAAATTAGATCTATTATTGTAATGAATGTTGCATCCTGCGACAGGAAGGTAGAAAAATAACAGGAAGGATTCCAAGGAGAAGAGGACAAACCTGCAGTCAGAGAAAGCTGGGCAAAGAAAGTCTTTGCAAGCTCATCAGCTTTGACTGAAAAAGGCTTTCAGCTCACCCTGCATAATGTGGTTTGTGTGCTGTTCAGAGCAATCATTAGACAAGGTAGTTATCTGGTTCTGTTATGTATTATGCTACAGGTGCAAGGTCTGGAATCCCACATAATTGCTGCATAGATCTAGATTTAGCTTATCATAATTTTTTACATTAGCTTTTGAAAGAACAGAAAGCTTTGCAGTTGCCCTGTGCTGGGCTGTGAAACCAGTCACTCTCTCAGTGATGACCACCCCCTGCTCCAGTCAGAGGAAGGGCTGTGGGCTGGCAAGGCCTGAAAAAGGGATGCACAATTCACACAGACAACCAGTGCTGCATCCAGATGGCATGACCATGCAGCCAGAACCAGTAGCTTGAAGAAGAAAATAAGCCAAGAAACAGACAAGGAATGCCTAATAGCTACCTTCTGAATATACAAGGCGACCTCTCCTCAGGGAACTCCAAAGGCTCCTCAGCTCTTGACCTCCTCATATCCAGACCCACATGATGAGACAGATGCACACAAAGGTTCAGAAGTTTGCCTGAGGTCACGTAGAAGGTGGTGGCGACAGGGACAGTAGTGCACCTACATCACATGAACCCCTGTCCCAGGCTTTAGCCATTAAAACATCGCCATTGTGTAGTTGGGCTGTCTTGGCATGGACAGATCAGTTTTGTTTAGAAGCTTTTAGGAAAGCCATGCCCTTGAGGCTTGTTTAGACAAGTACATCCCAGGGAGTTATAAAACAACAGCCTGTGCTGGTACTGCTCGTGGCAGCCCGTGCAAGGGCCACACGTACCCGGCGCTCAGCCAGGCTCTCCGGACGTGTCCCGGCTTTGCCAGCACTGCCCTGGCACGGCTCAGCAACTGCTGCTCAGGGCAGCGTGTCACTGCGTCCCATGAACCATGGCTCACCTGCCTTGGCAGAGGGACCCACACCAATCTAATCTCTAAATCGTTCAGCCCAGTGCAACCCCACCAGGCTGGCTGGACAGTAATTAACACCTCACTAACCACTGGTGGGGCGGGGTGCAGGATGGCACCACAGGACGAACAAATCAGGACACTGAAACCAGACTAGTGCCCTTCTAGCAATGGCACCTTTGCAGACAGCAGCCTGCTCTCCCCACCGGGATCAGTGGGCAGCCCAAGGTGACAGCCGTGGGGGTGACTCAGGCGAGCAGGGTGTGCCAAGATGCCCCACATGCAGCTGGCTGCCGCAGAGCAGTGCTGAGGGCAGGAAAACGTCATGGTGCTGCACCTCTGATCATGGGTTTTCTAGCAAAGAGTAGCCTGGGCAGCTGAAAAAGGGGAGCAGAGGAGTCAGTGAGGAGCCCCACTGCTGGGCTCACTCTCACCTGATGGGAGTGAAACACTCATCATGGAGCTGAGCTTCGTGGTCCGAGTTCAGGTGAATCCTTGACCCTCTGGCAGCAATGGTGCAGGACTTCTCACTCTTCACCCAGACTCCTTCAAAAGGGTTCCCATTTTTGTTCCATACACATGGAATAAATAAGGCATAAGAATTTTTTGATGGAGCACAAGCACCATCCCAGCCAGACTGACTCCTGCTGTGTTGGCAGGACTCCAAGCCTGCTCTTCCTCATCCCTTCCTCAACTAATCCTCCCCTCCCTACCCATTCTTGCCAGGAAGCCAGACTGGCTCCTCACTGTGCCCTACCTTCCCTCTCCATGCTGGAGCAGACCTGACTTCACAAAGGAGCTGCTGAGATGAGCTGAGTGCTCATTTCCATTTTCACAGCAGATAAGGACTCTCTCAAAGCAGCATTAAACACAGCAGCAGGTGCATAGTAAACAACTTCAAGTTCATCTTACACATTAAAGGCGTAAGAAGCCTCTTGTTTCCTCTGTAAATAATTAGGAGGAGTTTGCTGAGGTCTCACCAGGTTGCTTGTGGCTGCAGCTCGAACCGCTCCTGCATTTCCACCCCGGAGCACTCAGGTCATGGGGATCAGCGAGCAGGAGGGCTCGGAGGCATCATTTAGCTCAACAGCACTTACAAAGACAAAGCCAGGATTCGGGTAGCAGCAGCACGTTCAGGAAGTGTTTGACCTATGGGAGGAAGGGGGAAGAGACCTCTCCTCTCTGTCCCACATAGTCACTCAGTTGAAGGCACAGGGCTGTGATTTGTTGCAATGGACCAGGCATCTGTGGATGGAGGGAGGTCACATATGAGCCTGGCAGCAGAGGACCAGCTGCAGTGTATGTGCCTGTACCTGGACCATGGTTTGCTGGTCAGAGGAACCAGACCTGATGCTTGCTAAGGGAGTGAAACAAATGCCCCACTCAGCAGTTTGGGCTATGCTGCTCCCACCACCATGAACCCACACCTCTGCCAATGCCACCCCTCTGTGCCACACCCACCTTAACTCTGCTTATTTCCCAAACCTTTGCAGAAGTTGTGGGAAAGGGAGTACTCGACTGTCCAAAGCAGCCCCCTGCCAGTTCCCTCCCTGGCTTGAACCTTCCTATGCTGAGCAGCCATCATGTGTACAGAAGTCATTTGTCAGCTCATCTGTGCTCAGCTCACCCAGAAATCTGCTTCATGCCTCTGGGCAATCAGTGATGGTGAAAAGTCAAATCAATAATGTATAGAAACAACTGAATCTGTCTTCCTGTTCATTCTCTGTCCCCCAAAGCTCTCCCCTCTGCTTTTAAAAAGGGAACATTTAAAAGACTAATTATCTTATGAGGAGCCCTGAGCAGAAGAAAGGGACAGTTCATACTCAGCAGAGTTTCTCTGGGTTGGCTGCCATTCACTAGTCAATCAAACAGTTGTCTGTGGGCACTCATAAATATCTCTGAGAGATCTGGGAATGCTGAATGTGAACAAATTGATGCTGGTCAGCTTGATGGCCAAGTGTGCTGGAAAAAGAGTATCAGCACACATTTTGACTTTTAGGTGTTCATCTCATGTTGGTAGATGGTTTGGCTACTAAAGCAGGTTTTTCATTGGCTATGCAGAGCTTATTTCTCCCTTGTAAAAATAAATATTTTTTAAAATCAATAATCAATCAAACAAACAAACAAACAACAAAACCAAAAACCAAAACCCATATACCAAACAAAAACCCTAAAAAGCCTTTTTCACTTTAAAGAAAAGTGAAAAACTTTAGTTTACCTTTTCCATCCTGCCAGGAAATCAACCATAAATGAGTTGAGATGCAGCCTGGCTGCCAGTTAAGGCTGTCAGCAGATATAACTTGCAGCAGATTATTGCCTTGGTTCAGGGGTTATCAGGTCACCTGTCTTAAACAAGCACTGCTTTACCAACATCACTGCAGCTTCGTGAGTGGCAGAGTAACATAGGCAGGACCTTGGGTAGGTGCTGGTCTAGAAGAAGTGGTGGTTCATCAGTGCTAGCTCTTCCTAACGGCTGCTCCTCAGGCAATACCAGGAGTTCCTGTTGGCAGTGGAGAATTTTGTTTCCTCTTCAAAAAATGACACTTTAGGAGTCACAAAATGCCGGAGATTAGAGAGGGAGGCTGAGGATGTCAATTCAATCTTGAGAACCTGTGAAGAACCAAGGTGTCAGAGAAGTCCAGGTGAAGCAATAATTTAAGAAGGGATGTGTTAGTGACACCAGGTTTGTGTTTGTGTACAACAAATTGTCCCCTTTGAATCCAAAACCAGATTGGCACAGGAGACTTTGAGTTCATGCCATAGGGCATGCAATTTCCCAAGTGACTGAGTCTTTGCTTGTTGCAGTTTGTCTTCTTGTAAAAGGAAAATTATTTCTAGATTGACCTCAGAATTAGTTATTGTCCTGCTTCTGCTCCAGAAAAAAAAATAAATCTTTGTGAAGCTGCCTGAGTGGAAGCTCTGAAAGCCTGGAGCAGAAATCAAAATAAAATACCATCAGGAAGAGTTCTCAGTTCTTTAAAGCACTAACGTTGCTCCCTGGGGAAGAGTATTCTTTGTAATGAAAATCATACTGCTTACAATTTTATGGCTGCACAACTCATCTTCTGTGAGGTTGAGTCACCTCTGATGCTTATATGATGGGAGAGAGTAGAAATAATACTTTCCCCCCAGAATGAAAGTTCACCCCAGGCATTCCCAAAGAAGTTGTTTATTTTCTGTGCTTCTGATCAGGATTTTCCTTTGAGACCACAGCCACAGCAGAGAAAAGAAGCCCTGAGCAGGTGAGAGAGCTCCACAGCATCTCTGCCAAAGCTGTGCTGTTTTACACTTCCTACACTGGGGCACCGAGGAGGGAACACAGAGGCTTCATGGTCCATAAGCCACAGGTACTACCAAAGATTTCAAGGACTCTTCATAGAACAGAAGTCCCCATGGGAAATTCCCTCTGAACTCTGTTGTGTCACTCTCACAACTTCTTGCCCATATAAATGCTCATTTATTTAATGAAAACCTTATCTTGTTCAGCAAGAAAACCCTTTGGCTGCAGCTACCAGAGAGCAGGCTCTGAAGGTTGGTGAAAGGTTGGAGCTTTATTCAGCAGCACTTCTAGAGTGCCAGACAGGGATACCAGCAGGTGAGGAGTATCATCGTATCTTGGATACAAGTTTGATATGCAGAACTATCAAAACCTGGCACGTTGCTTTCTCTCATACCACCTCCCCCTTCCTGTATACTCTTTTCCATAATGTAAGGCCAGAAAAGTTGGAGGACAGCTCAGATGACCCATTTGAAGTCTCTGAATTCCTTCACCAATCCCATTTTGAAAACCAGTCTGTATCAGTAACATGTGATTCAAGTGACAAATTGCCATTTCAAGAAACCTATACATTTTGCTAGAAAACCTAGCAAATTCCCAAACACTGTTCTTGAGACTCTTGTACAGCCCTTGACAAAACAGACAGGGCCTTTTTCTTACATTGTCTGAACACTTCAGGTCAACATCAACATATGAAAAGTAACACATTAGCAAAACATTGCTCCGGTCAAATATGCCCTCCATTAGGGGCCAGGCTAGTTGGCTACTATCTGCTCAGGTCCAGGTCACACAGAAATAGTGGACACTGTGGTCCAGCAATATTTTCCCAAACCCCAACTATCCCACTCCAACAGCATGAAGATTTTCAGTGAGGGATGGGCTTTTTTGGAACTGCCAACCAAAATTCTAGACTGAAAACTTCCACCCCCACAGGGAACTGCAAATCAGAAAAAAAAAAAAAAAAAAAAAAAAAAAAAAAAAAAAGATTTTCTGCTGTACCTGTGTCAGGGACAGGCTGTTCCTAGGGCAGTCAACCTGTCTGGTTGCTGTAGCCAGGCATCCTGTCTCTGTCAGCAGCCCATAACAGATCCTAGGGAAGTTGTAAATACCAGGAAAGCCTGTAGTGATACTGCCCCAGAAATACCAGAGACTTCCTGGACCAAAGATACTATCTCCGTATTTAATAGCTCTCAGTGGATTTTTCACTCACCACTGTGTGCAAGACAAATTGTGCAAAAAAGTGTCTTGACTTGTTCTAAAAACTGCTACCTGATATTTTAATCTAATTCTCTCTGATGTAATGACTGCTTCTTCATTGCCAACCCTGTGCCACCCCAGATGAGACAGGTCCTGGAGCTTCATCCGAGCTGGACAGACCTTGCCTATTTGGCCCACTGTACAGAAGTTGCTCCGAGCACTCACCTTTGCCAGTTCTGCTACAAGCCAACAAATGAGATACCAAAACCTTCATTCAGCCAAGAGCTGTGTGGTGTGTCTCAGTGCCAAGGGTTCCTTGGTGGTTCCAAGGACTCAGGTCCAAGATGACAGCGGCTCCCTAGGGCTCCTTCAGTTGTGATACGACACAGTGTGGTTGTGACCAGGCACTTTATAAGAAAATTTGACTTAAATATAGAAGGTGGCATGCAGATGGACCAGAAGAAATTACTCTTTGTCCTTTTGTGTTCACCAAATGTGGTAGATATTCCCCAGAGAAGTCGAGGACCATTGCCGGTAATGTCTTGCACCAGGTGCACAAAGCAGGAGGGAATACACCATAGATCAATGCTCCTCAAACCATTTTTTCCTAAGTCTGTGAACAGTAAGTTCTGTGTAATCACATATACCACTGAATACTGAAAATGTTTGTCTGTGATGACCGCAATTGAGGTCTCTGATAGTGATGCTCATGAAGGTCAAGCTCTAAAAAGACCTACCAATTTTCTACCATTATGACTGAAAGAATCAGATTAAGTCACCAGCATCCGAAATGATAGCTGTCCCTAAACATCCCCCACAAGAGAAGAGCCCTGCCTGTTGTAACCATGGCAATACATGATGCAGATATAGGTAACCATCTTTTGTTTCTTCTGTCTCTGGTCAGGCCTTAAAAACACTGTCTGGTTTCAAATTGGCATAACCTCTTGACATCTTTTTTTTTTTGTGAGTCAAGATACAATCACTAAGCACCAGAACAATGACACAGAAAGCTGCAGCAGATGATCAAATGTGCAATAATAAATTGATACGTGAGCTACTTCCTACAATTGGTAGATGCTTAGTCATTTCTCCCTTCACCTCCTCTGATCAGCCCCACCTCTGCTATTCCTTCCACAACTCCTTTCACCCGAGACATCCCTAACATGGTCTAAAAGCATCCAGCTGTGCTCTCAGGAAGCTGCAGAAACAGAGGGAAGTGTGTCTTGTTGCTGAGCACACTCTGTGTGTGCAAATGTTATTTTTAAGCCATTGTGCAAAAGGATGCAGTTGCCATCAGCCAGGGCACATCTGAACTTCTGTGGGACAAGGCTGTGCAGTTCAAAAGGCAGAAGGTGTGGCATGTGCTACTGCTGTTGCTGTGGCAGTACCCCCTGCATAGTGAACGCTGTAGCATTGAGTCATGTTAAATAAACACACGGCTGCAACACAGATTAAACTGGTCCAAAGCAGCTGTTATTTAGATGGTGGACTTTTTCTTAAATTAAATGTTTTCTTTCTCATATTGCTATGAGGAGGCAGAGGATGCTAAGTCAATCTCAGCTCACCAGAGACTGACTTAGCTGCTCTCTCTCCTGCCCTGCATGGCTGGGGGAATAATCACCTGAAACATCTAGACCCAGAAGAACAAGGTTTCTGCTAGTACTATCATGAAGGATTGGACTTGCTCACCATACTTGTGCTGTTGTGGCAATAGACAGACAGGGCACCCGCATCTACAGGTTTGAGTTTTATGCATAGAGGGGGGAAAAGGATGAGAGAAATGGAAGTGAAGCAGAGAATTAGTCATGGATCTGTCACCTGTGCTGCTCTCCAGCCCCGGGGAATATCCCACAATATGCTCTCCCCTCTCTTGCAGCAACTCACCAGTGAGATCCCATTTTCTTTCAACATGAAGTGTTTGGATTCACAGGCAATGTCAAACCCAGTGGGGCCAGCCAACTCCTTACCTTTAGGACATGTCTTGCTCTTGCTTTGAACATTATCGGGTAAGAACATCTGTAGTTCTCCCTGCAAAGATCACTCAGTTGCACAGGCACTGCCCAAAGTATGGGGACAGGATGGGAAAGAAGGTGTTGTACCACTACAGAGGGGAAAATCTCTTCCACAAGGAAAAAACACTGGGCTCCAGATCATACACCCCTTCCCCAAGCTCACAAACAGCACTAGTTTCCGGTCACAGCATTATTGGCCTCTCAGTAGCTTTGTTCTCCCTCTACTGAAATACTCCCACAGTGCCTCTATCCAGCCATATTATCTTGAATGGCATCCAAAAGCTCTTCCCTTCCCCTTCCCCTTCCTCTTCCCTGTTTGCATTTGCTCTGTTTTCCACGGGGCTCTTGGAGGACATCACACAACACATGGCATGTCTTCACAGTATGCTAAATCCTCAAGATGTCACAGCTATGCAAGCAGGTGCCTGGGATAAGGCACCAAGAGGCAAACAATTCAACCGCCCATGTGTGTGTGTATGCCTGTTGCTCACCTGCATCTTAGCCTTGTATTTTACAGGGAAAAAAAGACAAACAGGCTCTCTCTTGCTAATAGTTCCTAAAAAGAGGCCTAAATCACAACCTCAGCCTGTCTCCTTCACACCAGCACAGGCATTAGGTCATCAGCCTTGGCTGCCAATAATTGTTAACTGCCCACAAACTACTGCTGAAACAGGTTGGAGAGCTTTAGGAGCTAAATCCTCCTTCACAGTTTTGAATAAGTTTCACAAGATGGTTCAAAGCTTTAGCAGCTGGAACAGTGATACGATGTCATATGCTGCAGATGAAGCGCTAATACTTGTCCATAATGGATTTGCTGGGATGTGTTTCATGTTTGCTCCACCTGTTGCCCCTCTCTTATGCAGCCCTCCCTTCCCTGGAGATTTATGTTCATAACTCAAGATGTCTGCAGGGAAACAGCTTGGTTGACTTTACTCTTTTTTCTCACATTGTCTCATCCTGACATGAGATCTCAGCAGCTCCTAGGAACAGGATGCATTGTCTGGGGAGAAAGAACCAGGCACAGGCTCATCTAAGGCTGTTAAGCTAAGCAGCTGATTAATAGCTTGTTGACTGCACTCTTAAAAGAAGTACAGTTAAAGGCAAGTGTATATCTTCTTTGCCTTAAGAGATGGTTATAAATTGATTTACATTGTCACTTGGGGAGAAATCATAACCAAAATCAAGCTCCTGCTCTACTGCATAGATGGGATTTCTCTCCCCATACCCACACTTCAGTCTTGGTCCCAACATTTTGCTTATGTAAACAACGTGGGTATATTAAATGTCTTTTCCCACTAACATATACAACTTCCTTACACTTGAGAGGAGAGAATAATAAAGGTCTGCACTGCATCTAAAAAGGCATCCTTCCAAACACGTGTTCTCAGACTAACTTGGGGTGGAGAAGAAAGGGTAAATGGTTGGAACTCAGGAAATCTTGGTCCTCTCTCCTGCTTGGGCCACAAATTTCCTGAGAAAGTTTGGCTTCTGATCTCAATTTTTCCTTCTAAGAGCACAAAAATGTATCTAGTGGTTTGTCCAAAGTGCCCATGAACCACTAAAAACTGTTCTGGATCCTGAATAAGGAAAAACTTAAAAAAAGGTGACCTGGATGGTGACAGGGTGATGCACCTAGATGCATTCCTTGTGACCTGCTCTAGGTGACCCTGCTTTAGCAAAAAAGTTGGACTAGATGTTTTCCAGATGTTCCTTTCAACTTTTACCATTCTGTGATCCTAGGCCCTTAGATTAACACAGTGAGCCTTGTACCTTAAACCATATGTAGTCACTTAAGACCAGATCAAAAACCACACGCATTTAAACGAGCTAACAAAATATGTCTGTGGTGAGGCAGGGATCAAACTCCAGGGTTATAGTTAATGCCCAACTTACTTGTAAAATGATTTGTCTGTGCCTCCACGTCCCAAGCTATCAAATGGGCTGAAAAGGACTCTGCTCTCTCACAGGCATGAGGCAAATCTAGGCATGTTCAGATACTGCATTGACGTAGGGAAATGAAAACTGAACTTGCTCCCATGTTAGAGCTGAAGGCCAGTAGACCACTAAATCATTTAGTCTGACCTCCCGTATGGATGGTGAAGGCTTTAATGGATCACTCAGCGTTTCCTCTCAAGCCTTACAGCTTGAGACTGACTAAAGCACAACCTCCAGAAAGTCCTGCCTTAACTGGCTGAAGGAGACACTACCACTGTCCCAAAGATCAGCTGGAGGCAGGAGGGGGCCTGGCCCAGGTCACTGCACTTGTCACTGTTGGTGTTTGAGGTGACCACCTGCCTTTCCTAGGGAAAGTGGGCACTGGGTTTCACAGCCAGCTTGCAGCAGGAGGGGGTCTGTACAACATAGATGATGTCACAATTGGCCCATGATGGGGTTGAAGGATCCTCCTCCCACTCCTGGTGGCTCTGCACCTCCATTGCCAATTGGACCCCTCCCTGTTTGCTCCCCATCTCCATATTGCTGCCTCTGCTGGGGCCAGTGAAGGCAGCGATGGGGCTGTGTTCTGCAGCTGATCCAGGCTCACACCTGCAGAGCTCCTTCCAAACCCAAACCACAGCTATTTCAACCTCAACAGCACAACAGAGGGTTAAATGGCACGTCATGGTGGAGCTGCTGCAACTGAAAGCAGTAAATGCTCTTCCTCCTCCCATCCCTGCTTGTCAGTGTCCCCATCCACACTCCTGGGAGAAGTGCCCACTGCCTCCTTTGTGTTGGCTTTGGGGTTTGTAAGAACTGCTTCAGCTCATTATTCCAGCAGAAAAATTACATGCTCTGACTGTCTGAGTTATTTCTTTTCCATTGGGACACTCTGAACCCAGGTTATACCACTCTTTGTAACCTCCTAAAAAACCCTTCCAGTGATTTTGGTAGTTGAGGTCACAGCACAAGCCACCCACAGCTGCCCTGCACAGGGTGGGGACAGTACTCAGCAGGAAGAAAATAGGACTTGGACCAGGGAACCTTCTCAAACCAGCTTCATTTCCAAAGGAAATGGTGGCAAACAGCAGCCTGGATGCAACATCAGCTGTAATGATCCCACACAAGCCTTTGTTTTCAAGTCAATGGGGAAATGGCCCTAGAATCTTAATGCTTGGGAGTAGGGTTAAATAACTTGAGATGATCCACAGGGATACTTGTAATGCTGTGAGAGTAGGGGACCTGCATGCTTCACAGTTCCCAATGCAACAGTAAAATAGAGTTTTTCAGGAAGGTTGAGTATAAAATTCTTGATTGACAAATAGCAGACTAGGCACTGTGCTTTTCACAGCTTGCTCCCGTAGCAAAAGGAGCACTGCACACACAGAGCTGGGATTGCCCTCAAATTAGGAAATACATAGACCTGAAGGAGCAGGTCCATTGGAGGGCCACAAAGATGATCAGGGGGCTGAAACACCTCTCCTAGAAGGACAGGTTGAAGGAGCTGGGGTTGTTTAGCCTAGAGAAGAGAAGGCTCTGGGGAGACCTTATAGCCACCTTCCAGTACCTGAAGGGAGCCTACAGGAAGGCTGGAGAGGGGCTGTTTACAAGGGCCTCTAGTGAAAGGATGAGGGGTAATGGGTTTAAATTAGAGAAGAGTAGATTTAGACTGGATATCAGGAAGAAGTTCATTACCTTGAGGGTGGTAGAACAATGGAATAGGCTCCCCATGGAGGTGGTTGAAGCACCATCCCTGGAGATATTCAGCATTAAGTTGGACAAGGCTCTGAGCAGCCTGGTCTAGTTGAGGGTATCCCTGCTCACTGCAGGGGGACTGGACTAGATGACCTTTGGAGGTCCCTTCCAGCCCTAAACATTCTATGATTCTATGATTCTATGGTGAACCTAGCAGTTTTGCACAGAGGAAGCACCAGATGCCCCAGTTGCCCCACTGCAGCTGTGTTGCCCTCAAGTATCCCATGGCCCAGTTGGGCCACCAGAGCCAGCAATCACATCTCCTAATTGTCTGATCATCTCTGTGGGTTATTTCTGAAGTGGATAGTTAAATGTACACAGCCCCCACAATACATTGTCTCTGTTTAAGACTCAGGGCAAGCTCACAAGAAACACAGAGCAGAATTTAAGTTAAGACTGTGGAAGTTAAGACTAAAACAAATTTAACTAATAACAGAAGAAAAACAGAAGGAATAGTATTAAGGACAGAAGGATACAGAACTCTATATACAACCTGATGCAGGATGGCAATGGATCACACAGTGCACGTAGAGTCAGGACCGGCCCTGTTGAGATGGAACTCCCAGAGCCCAGGAAGGAAGAACGCCCTCTCACCTCTTGTCTCCTTGTTATATGAGTGTGGCAGGGAAGAGAAGGGAAAAACAGCTGGCCTCTGACTACTCAGGGTCCCAGGATTACCACCTGTCTTCCTCACTCTGTTCACCCTTAAACCACAACATGTGGTAGTCACAGCTCTGCTAGCTCCAGCAGAGCATAAAGCATATGCCTGCACTAGAGCTGGGCATTCAGCCACCCCATGTGTACCACACTGGGATGCCCACCAATAGACATTTCAATCTGCTAGAGGTGCCTCCACACATTTGGGTTCTGTAAAACAAAAATAAAACCAAAAAGCTCTAATTAGCTGTTCAGGGAAGAGCCCTATCTTTCCACAGGTCTTGGTACTTGATTATTAATTTGGCATCTTTGGTACTGCATGAGTCCATTTGCCCTCCTCCCCCAACCACCATAACAACTTCTCCATTGTAAGGTTGAAACCTCACTGCACAACCCTGGTTTTAGTTTTGATAATCATCGATAATGATTGAATAATTAAAACCTCTCCCTCCCAATTACACAACATATTGATAAGATCATTAGTAATCATTTAACATCTGATTTTGATGTTTGTTGTTGCTGTTGCTGTAATATTTTTGCTTTTTAAAATTCCATAACTTGGCTTTTCAAGAGTGACTGAGGTTGTGTGGGAGAGAAGTTTGTTTCCTTGCCAAGGCCCCAAGGATACTCTGTATATCTGGACTGCTTAACATTTCCTTCACCATCAAGGCTCCTGTTGCAGCTACCAATCATTTCTGTTCTGTTATTGTATAGGAACTTCATGGTCAATAAATGTCACTCTAAGACAGTGGGTACTGCTTTGCTTTTTTTTTTTTCCTGTTGGAAAAAATAGTTCAGTAACTTTAATTCAAAAGTTTCTTTTGCACTTCAGATGTGTGAACTGGGATCAGATTTCCTACATAACCCAGACCAGAAATTTTTTCACCAAATGGCTAATAACAAAATAAGAAGTGATGCTATAGGATGCAAATTGCTGTGACTTATTCTAAACACTAGGAAACAGAGTTCCAGTGCCTGAACAGTGCAGTGGCACTCCTGTTATGGATCAGTCCTACAGCTGCCTCTCGAGTAGAGCTGTTAACTAAGGTAATTGACTTACATTTGAACAAGCTGCAGTCACAGAAGACACCCACAGAAGACCAGCTCCGGTGCACTTTGTGTTTGAAACAGCTCCTCTATCTGCATGGCTGGCATTCACAGCAGAGGTCCTCTGCTGCTGTCACTTCTTGGCATGTGACAGTCTGAGAAGACCCAGCTATGAAGTCCCAAGCAGGGCTTCCCAGGTGATGTAGTGATCCAGTCCATTTTCACTTGTAGTGGGGATGAGTCGTTCTGCTCTCCCAGACAAGCTTGAAAAACCTCATCCTGCATTCTATCATTCAAAGCATGTTCGGTTTTGCAGAGGAGGGTTTGCTGGTATTTCAGAAATGAGAAGACAACTGCTTCGTGATCTTGTAACTAGGGACCAAATGAGAGCTTGTTAGAAAATGGGAAAGGATTGTGGAGGAGTTGCACATTTCCCACCTAGCTTCTGTGTTTTTTTACATTACAATTCAGCAGCTCAAACAGGGCTTCTACCATGGATCTGGTGATATGGGGTGTTTTCCAGGAAGCCTAACTTCTTGAGAGTTAAAGCAGTATCTAAGAATCTCAAGAGTTAACAACAAAAGTAAAAAAATTATAGTTCACAGGACTGAAAAATGTGGCCAGTAGGAAGCCTCAAAATCCAGAAAGAGGATACCCATCAAAAACAACCCACCCGGAAATCTCAGCATTTTGTTGTTTTGGGAGGGTATAGCTAAGGGCATTTTATTCCTTGTGCTTTAACCCCCAGGCACAGTGAATAGTGTTAAGACTACTAATCAACTTCCCTGCATGCTGCCTTGGGAAAGAAAAACAGATATGATTGTCCCATGTGGGATAAAATAACATGTACCTCCAAAGATCATGCTTCCTGGGCCATATATTGTAAGGCCAGGCACAACCATAAAATTAATGTGGCCATTCTGGCCAAGATGTGGTTGAGGTATACAGGTGATAGCAGACCAGAGACCCTGTCCACTTCTCATATGAACATCAGCACTGTGTCTGAGCAGGAGTCCAAGGGCTCTTAGGCAGTGGCATCACCTCTGGGGAAATCCCACCTAAATATGGTTGTATCCTGTCCCTTGTAGCATGCTGGGTTTTGCTTTCAGTCCCTCTATCTGTTGAGGGGATAGCACTTTTGTTGGAACCTGCTGGTCTCTTTCAGCTGGACTTAAGACAACAAAACAAATAAATAAATATGTAGCTGATGCTTTGTGGTAGAATTTAGAGTCTTTATTCTGCTGTCTCTCAGCATCCTGTATGGAAGAAAAAGCTGTCAGAGATAGGTACTGAAATCTGGTCACTCCACCCAGCACATACAGGTCTTTTCTGTTGTAATATTGATACACTTTATGTACTCAGGGCCTTTAGAAGAAGAAGCTGCCTAAAATATTTATATATGAAGCAACAAAAATAAACGAAACACTCCAGTTTTAGACAGTTTGCAAAGTTCACTGCCAGTGTTGGATGTATTTCTTCGCTAGGGAGTTATTATTCTCTTAAAGGAAATAGAAGAGTAAAAGCCCAAGGCCTGTTAAATAAAACTTTTCTATCCAACTGTTAAATTGTCTGCTGGTTTTCCTAGTAACAAAGTACCACTGGACTGGTTACAAACTCCATTATAAGGAGACAATCATGAAGATTCACCTTGAAAGTAATTAATCTTATCTAAGTCTTTAATTGTAAATGCATGAAATGATAATATGCTAAATTTAAGGGTGCTTAATTTGCTGCTGAATACTGGAAATAGGTTAGGATTTCTGTCACCTTATTGATCTGTGTTTACACAGAACTGTTGCAGTTACAAACACTGCTGAGCAGACAAGCTTAAGGGAAGGACCACATTTCCTTTGATAAGAGCTATGCCAACTACTTCCCAATGGCCTGACAACAAGGAGGAAGGGAATGAATTTGCTGCTTTTGCTTCAAAGGCCTGGCCTGTGCATAGGTCTCTTTCATTTATTTCGGAGGATTTGCAGGCAATATCCTCCTCTTTGATATTCTCCCTCAAGAATATCTGGAGGAGAGAGCTCATCTGACAGAAGAGTAGGGTGTCATCTTCTCCTTGGCCCAGGTCACACCCAGACATGGTCTGCCAGAAGGCGAGTCTAAGTCTATAGGGAATTAAGGGGTTTTGTTATTGTTGCTGTTTTGTTTGGTTTTCTTTTTGTTTGGTTGTTTTTTTCCTCATAGCATTACTTCTCTCCCAGCTCAGTTTCCCAAGCAGACTCTGCATCTGCATCAATGCTAGTGCTGGCTCTAAGGAGGGAGTGAGACCACAGCAGCCCTGACTTATATCTGCACAGAGATGCTGTGATGCTGCATATCTCATTGCTGTGCCCATTTCAGGTACTCATATGCCCCAGGACAGAGACAAGGAGCTATTCGGGAGCAAGGTTTGCTTTGCCTTGCACTCACTGGTGAGCCAAGCACTGTGAGCAGCCCAGCAATACAAATGAGAAGCCATCATTGCCCTGACTAACAAATGATGTGGAGAGAGCCATTCATTTCCAGTTTAAGTCCATTCATCCACACATTATCTCTCTCTCCCTTCCCTCTCCCAGGAAAGTAAATGCCACATCTTTTGTATTTCTTAAAATAGCCCTTGTTAACATAATGAGGCCATTGACAGTAACCTCAAGTCAGCAGCCTAGCAGGATTCTGACAATTCAGCAGCATCCTCACTGCTCCAAGGAATTGGAAAACACAAGCAGTGCGGAAAACACAAACATCAATGTGCAAAACAAACACATCTGATGTATCAGAGCAGCAACAAAGAGCCTCCAGAGCCTGCAGGGAAAACACCTATCTGTGGTGGAGAGCAAACTCGGGGGACAGAACAAGCTGGTGAGGCACGGTTCAGCTTCTTGGGATGCAAACAGGTAATTAAAGATGGCGGAAGTCAGCAGAACAGCATATTACACCCTGACTTAGTTACAGCCATCAGCACTCACCCCCTGCTGAGAACTCTTCTCTTTCCCTCTCCCCTGCCCCCGGTACATTTTATTACCAAAACCCAGAGTCATCTCACATAAATGGAGAAGTTAATTTTAAAACTTTCCCAAATGCAACTTGGAATCTTAGACTTTCCATGTGGGAAACATAGAGGAAGTAAAATGGAGTAAGGAGAAGGCTAGTCAGACAGTGAAATGAAATTAAATGAAACTACAGCTGCAAAACTTCATGGATTTTTATGGCTGGGGAGCCCACAGCAACATTTTGGTCTCCTGCCAGCATAAGCATCAACACAAAGCCCAGCACCATATGGTTAGATCAGTACATATCTGCCATGAGCTCTACTGAACCCAGGCCTGATACCTGGCACCAATACAGTTCTATCCTGAGTTCAAAACAAGTGTTTATTTTAAACATCAATAAAAGATTGTCTACAGTTGTTTGCCACAAAATACTGTTTGGAATGGGATATACCTGACACTGAAGAGTATGCAGGGCTAGAGGGCTACTTTCAGGCTAGTATGGCTACGTACTTCCACATCTGAAGGTCCTTGGGGAATGAGTTTTGGTAGGGACCTCATTCTTTCTCATGTATGTTTCCATTTTCACTCACAGCTAAATATTATGTGTGTGGCCTGCACTGGACAAAAAAACCATTGTTATGAGAAGGAGTGATGTCATGGCATTTCTGAGCAGGCAGGGTGCTCGGGCACTGCAGCAGTGAGTTGTCATTACTGCAGTAACCAGAATATTAGGAGACTTTTCCAGAGTGACGCAGTACGGAGAACAGCAGGCTTGCCTACGCTGCTCTGCAAGGCCAGCACCACATGGCCCAGTATATCATTCCAGACAAGGCCAGACCCTCTTTGCAAGCTTACGTTTCCAGAAATGAGGAAAAGATCGAATCTGTGGGAGTACTTTTAAATACAGAGAGAACTGCCTCACACTGTTCTGCTGCACAAGAGAGGAACTTCGTTGGAGAATTAATTGCTATTATGTCAAGAGAGTAACCTTGTACTGCCTCCACCCCATTCCCAGCCACGCTGACCTTCATTACACCTTGACTCTTTCAGCCCATCTGTCTAGAAATTAGGGCAGACAGGTTACGCCCTTTCTTTCTCCCATAATGCACGTGAACATCTCAGCAGTGCTGTTGGCACATAAAAGCTTTTGGCCTTTCTGTTTCCCTCCCTAGATAATGAGCCATCTATTAAGGAGGCAGATGCAGATTTAGCTGGTGATATCTTATGTAATTATGTGGGTGAACAACAGAGATGGATAAAACAGAAGATGGCAGAAACCAAGAATAGTCCAACAGGCAGAATTTCCAGAGCCTCAAGAGCTGTAATGTCACCAGTGCTCTTCCCCTTTGTTCCAGATGTTGAAGCCTGCAAGAAAATATTTGCTCCCCACAACTCCCAAGCAGCTCTGCTCTACACCTGAATATTGGACTCAGTTTAAATAAGCCTCAAAGCCCAATCTGTCACACTAGGATCAAGTTCTTACACCAACCAATTTAGGACAGCTGAACATGAACTAGTCCAGCCTTAGGCCTGGACTCCCAGAGGAAAAGGGCTTTGTCTGAGATTTTTGTGCCTCATCGTCATTCACTCTTAACTGTCAGCCAAGTATCTTTCCATTCCCTTGATTTCTTTGGTATGATGTCCACCATGTGTTTACGTGCTGTTCCTCAGCTTGTGCCTATGTTCACCTGGACTTCCAGATGCTGTCTGGTGAAAGCTGGTGCAACCTCAGCTACCACCCTTACCGAGAGAGGAAATACTGCAGAAGCAGTTTTCTGGACAGGAAAACAGTAATCCTTTTACGAAACAGGGAACAAGGGTGTAAGAAGTTGAAAACATTTTTCAGGCCTTGGGGAAACAGTCACAGGTGGCAGCTGGACTTGGGTTCTAAACATTGCTTTGCCTCAGTGCAGAGCTGTGATTTGTTCCAGATGTGGGTGTAGAATCACCTCAAGTCTCATAGTATTCTGATCTACATGGTAAGTTTGGCTTTGGGATGAAAAGAAAAGGTTTGGGCTTAAGTTTTGGGCAAACTGCTAGTGATCATGCCATTTTTTTGTTTTTACTCCAGTTACCCATCCCTACCCTAAAGCTGACATAAGCTTGGCTCACAGACCTCTCCTGTGGGATCCACTTGTAGCTGCCAGCCCTGCACGCACACACGCATTAAATCTTACCTAATTAGTAATTACCAGGGGACTGGGACATTTCATTTGCTTGATAACAGCACACACCTCAGGGGACAAAATAACGTTTTGAGGCTGGATACAAATGCATGTAACACAAAGATGTCACAGTTTACCCTACGTGACTGTCATTGCAAAGCTCAGACATGACAAGAAGACACAGGCAGGAGAAAAAGTGCCCTGTGGGGCTAGACTATGTATATTTACCTGGGAATAGACAGGTTTTCCTCAGAAGATTTTACAATTTAGGACAACATTACATGGGTGAGATGAAGCATTGCTCTTTTCACATCACAGAGTGGAAATGGATGCATAGATGTGAAAAATGATTTGCACAAGACTGCACAAGAACTTGGTGGCAGAGCCACAGACCCTTTCTCCTTGCATCCATTTCTTGATGTTTTCCCTAAAACATATTCCCTCCTACTAGTGGTGTGTGAGCAAAAGAAAGTTCAGGGTGGGAAGCTTTGCCTGAATGGTGCTAAAGAGTGCTAAAGGTCACCCAGACTTTCAATGAGAAGCTGGAAATCCTGCATGTCTATGCTGGATTTGGACTGAGGTTATGTCTGAGCCCCCACCCCCACAAAAATGGGGTTCTCCTGGAATGCTCACTGCAGAGAGATGTTACATGGCCTTTTCTTCTGCAGCAAGAGGAAATAAAATCACTTGCCAATTACATAGCCACACAGAGCTTTTACATCAAAAGTGGTTGTGTCTCCCTCTTCTCCTAATTTGTGCTTCAAGCTGGTGAAAAATACTCAGTTGATTGCACTGATCACTACTTACCCACATGCTGGAGTGATGAAATCTCTCTTTTACCTCACCTAGCCAATGCACGTGCACCAGGATGCAGTAGGACCAGCTTGAGGTATGAAGGGACAGTTTGGTTTCCATTGTTCACTCCCACATCAGGTTCTCAAAGGAAAATGCAAAGAGAAGACCTTCCTTTCCAAGTGGAAGAGGCCAGGGAGGCAGGCGCACACTTGTCTGACCAGATCCGCAGTGATGCTGTTTCTCATCCACAGGCCAGTGCTCTGCTACTCCTGCAGACTTGGTTTCCCACCTGCCAAATAGGCCTAGATTTGTGCAGGTGACAGATTTACGTTCAGTAACATGCTGTAGTCTTTGCTTCTGATTTCCTGCATGGCTGACTCCTTTGCCCACCCTCTTAGAAGGGAATTTGAGTCTGAAATGTGAAATGCATCATGCAGGAGACAGAATGATCCTGGAGAAAATAGCAAGGGATCCTGTAAATAAAGACTAGATGGGAAGGAGCATTCAGAAAAGGTGCTGAATTAGTATGCTATAGACAACTTTAAATTTAAATCAAATCTAAATAGGTGCACAGAATACAGAAGTGAACATATTTTCCACTCTCTAAAAGGGATAGTCTATAAATAGACTTTGAAGTCCATTAAAATATTTTTTAAGATCCATGAAAGCATTCAGTAAAGACATGAAATTATATTTATCCTTCAAACTCACGACAAAATGTCTATAGCATTTTCTCCCCCTGCTGCCCCCACCCCCCAGCTTTGAAAAACAATAGGAAACAAACTACTTTTATCTTACTATACCTGCCATAAATACCTTTATGGCAAGGTAATTGCTAAGTGCATTGTGTTGAACAATTTGTTACTTTGTTAGAGGAACATTTATAATGCCCTTTGGAGATGTCAGAAGAGAATTCTCCCGTGACCTTTGGAAAATGGAATCAGTGGCATTACTCAGAAGCCAAAGTCAAGAAATATAAAAACACACTTAAGAGGGTTTCCCATGACTCCTGAAAAAGACACAATCTACACTTCCACTGGAGCCGATCTAGTTTATTCCAGCCCATTTAGACCATTAATGATTTGTGCCTAACTATCACTGAGGGTAGGTGATTCACTGATAAAAGCGCTGCAGGGCTCCCTGTCTTGTGCACAGCCCCACTCTCGTCATCACAGCAGTACTGAGGACGTAACACTGTGGGCTGCCTGTACTGAGAGAAGATCATGAGCTCAACTGTGTGCTACAAACAAAGGGAGAGCCATTATCAGACTCTGCCTTGCCAGGCTGAATGAAAAAACGCCTCTGCA
Organism: Ceyx cyanopectus; assembly: GCA_013401355.1. Classification (NCBI taxonomy): domain Eukaryota; kingdom Metazoa; phylum Chordata; class Aves; order Coraciiformes; family Alcedinidae; genus Ceyx; species Ceyx cyanopectus. The sequence continues at coordinate 34,761 of VYZU01049067.1, read as the reverse complement.
AATTGCATAATGCCCTAGATGTTCCCAGCAGTGCCACATCAGGCTCATGGGGCTGGAGCTCGGACAGGGAGGAAGCTGGATCTCCTCCTTCCCACCCTCCCTCACAGCATGGGAAAGCTCAGGAGTCCTGTTGTGTAGGCAAAAAAACCCCTCACTTATCTCCTGGGAAAGAGTTGTGCTGCTCTGGAGTGACATCTGACGCACAGAGTTGTGGTCATGGATCAGAGGGAGCCCGGCATGGCAGCAAGATGAAGCATAGACCTTTGGGAAGTACCTAGAGAGGGAAGGAGTATAGGCATCACACTTGTTCTCCTGTGTACATCACATCCCTGTCCACTCGTCTTGTTCATTGAGATAGCACACCCCAGTTTAATCAGTCCCTGTGCATCATGATAGGGAACTATATAAAGCATGGGAAAATGCTGTAAATACAAGGAATGTGTGCTTGCACCAAGGAAGAACAGGAAGAAAACTGCTGCAGAGGCAGAGGAAGGTGACTGTTCAATTGCCTCAAAGGTCCTGTCCAAATACAGCATGAGGATGAAATTTCCTAGGAGCACAACATGCCCACCAGAACAGCAAATGATGACATTCCCTGCTGTTGAGTGGGCAAGATTTTGCCATGAGCAAATATGACCATGATAAGCAGTATGTGTGACCTACTGGGCTTCATTTCACTTGCCTGTGAGTCCATATGCTTGGAAAGCCTTCTCCTCCTCCTCCTCCTCTGTTACTGGTGCCACCAGGGATTTATGAGGCATCAGAGAGCATTTCTTAATATTGGTTGGGTGTAACTTTACAGCATGACTGATCATGCTATTAACTGTGGCAAAGGGAAGAGCACAAGTGAGCAGGCAAGGGAGAGCACTTCAAACCCTGGAGATGAGTGATAAGTGATATTTAGTTCTATGTATGCAAAATAAATGCTTGAAGTTTGCAAGGCTATTGTTACAGATGTTGCTGTGTTTACTAGAAAAAGGGAGATATTTAGAAAAGTGAAGCCTAAGCAGAAAAAAATGAGATCTATGTAAATAAGACAGAAAGGAACTGGGACTTAACAGAGTTAGAGTTCCAGGAAAATTTTAAATTAAAAACTGGGAAAGGTGTGAAAAAAACACACAGTTTGGTTGAAGCTCTCTAGTCTCTCTGTTAACAATAAGGATAGGACAAAAAGCATTGGAGAGAAGTGGAAGACAGAGAAGACCAGTCTCTGTAACTGAAGTCCCAATTAAGTAAGGTGCATGCACACACACGCGCCATACAAAAACAGGTAGCTAGCCCACAGCCACATTTAAAACTATTTCTGTACAAATGGCAGTGATCTGAACATAAAGGAAGATGAACTAGAATGTCCTTAAATAAGGGTATTGACAAACACGTAGCTAGGAAACTTTCTAAGAAAGAACTAATTAGTAAAATACTATTACACCAGGTTCAAACAGTATAAATGTCAGTTTATTTCAGGGAGGGAAAGCTAAGTAAGTGACTCAAATTCTCAGAAGATCTATATAGATTGAATGTACCAAACAAAACATTTACTTTTAAAAGAAGGAACCACATAAAAGTGAGGAAATTTGTTGAAATCAGCAGCTAAAACCAGTAAAGCACTTGTAGATGATATAAGAGTGTTTAAATACACTGAGCAGAAACATAATCAAATAAAAATACTTACAGGAGAAGGAAAAGTAAGCCAACATGATTAACCCATGCAATAGTTCTGAGATGTAAAAATAAATTCTTCAAAATATAGGGAGTTGAGGAAGATGGAATAGAACTTGAAATCTGACAAAGTGGATGTGAAACTACAATAATATACAAGAAAATGAAAAGCAACTTGCTAGAGGCACAAAAATGAATTATAAGCTTTTTGCAAGCACAGCAAAAGCAAGAGGCTACCAGATAGTTTGTGAAGTCAATGGATGATCCATATGTAACAGGAGCACTTGAAAGAGAACTACCAGTTTTCCCAGAAGTCTGATGAAGGACTTTCAAGACTGGTTGATGTGGAGGAAAAAGCCACCAGCTGGAATGTCAGACCAATACGCAATAACAAAACAACATTATGAAGGAGCTGTGAGAGGGGCTGAGTCCTTGAACATTAATGTAAATATGTTCCTGGGTCTCCTCCTTGCTAGAAAATGGGCATGTTTTGGAGGAGTCCCAGGACTATGTCATAAAAATATCTGGGTCCACTGCTGCATGCAGAAGCCAACAAATCTCACCCAGCTGAGCACAGAACCAGCACAGACTATCAGGTTTACTCACCACACTGTATCTGGGTAAAAATGTGAAACAGACACTATTATGTCAAGGTCCTTTCAATTGGATAGGTGACCAAAATAAAAGTGAGGGTCTGGAGCTGATCATCTTCAAAGCAGGAGCACCTGGGATGGCTGCTCTGTGTGGGTACCAAGAACCACACGGACACTGGAAATTCAGAACATTCCAACTGGTGATTTGTTGCATCAAACTTTTTCATCTAAGCTAGATCAGGATGTCAATCAACAAGGCACAAACTTCCTGTGATGGACACAACCATGCTGCAGTCATTTAAAGTAGGGGCATACTGAAGTTGCATCTTTTAAATTTATGAACATTTCTGCTTATCCAATAATAAAGCAAAATAAAAAAATTAAGTTTTCCCATAAATATATACCACAAGAAATTACATTTAGCCATGCCTTGGCAGGTCTTAGTTCCATGAGAAATTTTTTAAATTATAATTTCTATTTTTTTTACAGTAGCTCTCCAAGCCTTTATTGGGAACCACATTGTTCTATTTGAAAGAGTAAGAGAAACTTTGTACTTTATCCAGATCCAGTATTAGGATTCTCTGAAACCAAGCACAATCAGAAATACAAATAGATAACTGTCACATCTGACATGCTAACACTAATTAGAACAAAATTAAATTAAGATAGCAAGACCTTAACAATTGCCTCTTCCCTTAAATTTGTTTATTTGGAATTTCCTAGTAACATAGCTCTTCCAAACCAAAAAGTCGAGTGTTCTTTTTCTACTCCAAGTGTCAGCACACTCTGAGAGCCCTAGAGGCTTCTCAGAGAGGCATGGTTGGAAAAACACTGCATAGAGGGCAAGAGAGGTTGAGCTTAGTTTCCTCCGAGTGAAGCTAGAAATCTTGGCAAATGCTTTGGACGCACTAGACGCTTTATTCCTGACATCCCTGAAACATCCCATGCTTGAGTCATGCCATATGGACTAACATACAAGCTTAAGGTGTAGGTTGTTGTTGCTTTTTCAATCAGACCTTAGGTCACAATCCATTAGACCTTAGGCACTTTGAAGCTCATGCATGTAATTAAATCCAGTTAAATAAAGGGTAAAATCTATCTTATCTTTGTACCATCTTGAGTGCTGACCTGAAATAAGCTGACGTTCTGTTTGCACTTTCCAGCACTCCACAGTGGAGATCAAATACATCCCATCTCTCATGCTGGGATTAATAAGTGACTCCTGGCCAATTGAACCTCTCAGCTTCCATGATACCAATACCTCCAACTCTTATTTCCAAATATTTTAGCCACTTTTGTGGTTGCCATTACCATGGGCTCTGAACAGTCTTACAGTCTCAAAGGCATATATACCCATCACACCTCTGTGACTGACAGCTCTCTTTTGCCAAGAGATGAACATCTCCAGGCCAGAGAACTGGTGTCTCAGACCATGACAGACCCCTTCCAGCTCCTTGGAGTCCTCATCAGCCACCACATTAACTGCACCTACTTTTCTGTCCCATTTTCCTCCTAGCAAAAGATATGGGCCAAATCCTTCTGGCATCTACAAGCATCTTAGTAGGGACTTCATAGAGCTTCTACTGACTTCAGCAAACTTGGCTCAAACCTAACTGCTCCTGTCAGCCTTCCTGTGTTCCTGGACTTCACAGGGTAACTGCTAAGGACAGAAATAAACCCTTTGTTTATTCTGGTAACTGGAGAGCTGCTTTAACCTCTGGCTAAAAACAGGTGTATTTTCCTATCAGGTTCATGAGTCACTTATCCCAGGAAAGACTGGTGAACTTGGAAAGCCCAGTGCTCACTGAACAACAGGAAGGGATGACTTTTTAATTGAATGGTGGCAAATGTAATAATCTGTTTTTCCTGGGTGGCTTTATTCTTTTTAAGTCATGTTAAGTCATGGGTTTAATACAGCTCAGGCCTGTTCCTTGTAAATTCCTTTTCTGTTTGGTATTTCAGCATCATATTCAATCTTGGGTGGAAAACATCTCGGGTATTAGATTCCTATAGGAAATAGCAGCTGTAATGTGTGACATTAAACACTGCAGGGAATTAATGCCTCTGTAATAGATTTTGTGCTTGATTCAGCATAATCAGAGCAGGGACTTGCTTGTTGTTTTGTTGATGGTTTTTTAATTATTATTTTTGTTTTTGTTTTATTTTGGTTTATTGGTTGTTTTGTGTGTATGTTTGTTTGTTTGTTTTGCTTTTTGGTGTGAAAACAAAGTGCTCTCTTTCTACAAAGCTGTTTTCACAGAAAACTATATTGTTTCTCACATACTGTCTGGCTAGAAACAGCAAAGGAATTCTTAAAAGGTGACCTTCAAAGTTAACTTCTTTTTGATGGATTAAACAACCTTTAATATTTGTCCTCTCCAATTTTAACACTATAAATTCAGGTCTTATCTGCCCATTTTTCCATGACTGAAGACTTAAGACAACTCAAGAGGCTGATCTGGGAATATTGCTCCACTGCACAGTTAACTCATGTTCTGACTCAAATTAGAATCAGTGGCTCTTGTCCTACAGAGAGGAGAAACCTCTGACTAGGCCAGGGTGTACTCCCAGTTCAGACCAGCTGAACACTGGTTAAGAAAGTCCCTTGAAGTACAGTCCTAGAGGGCAAGGGGGTCCAGGAAGGCTGGACTTTTTTTAAAAAAGGAACTCTTAAAGACCCAGGAGCAGGCTGTCCCCATGTGTCGTAAGAAGAACTGGCGGGAAAACGACTGGCCTGGCTAAATAGGGAGCTTCTGGTGCAACTTAGGAGAAAGAGTCTATCACCTTTGGAAGAAGGGGCAGGCTACTCAAGAAGAGTACAGGGATTTAGTTAGGTTATGTGGAAAGAACATTAGGGTGGCAAAAGTTCAGCTAGAACTCAGCCTGGCCACTGCTGCAAGAGACAATAAAAAGAGTTTTTACAAATATATTAACAACAAAAAAAGAACCAGAGGGAATCTCCATCATCTACTGAATGCAAGGGGGAACATTGTTATCAAGGATGAGGAAAAGGCCGAGGTACTTAATGCCTTCTTTGCCTCAGTCTTTAATAGTCAGTCTGGTTATCCTCATGGTATTCAATCCCCTGAACTGGAAGATAGGGAGAGAGACCAGAATAATCCCCTTAATGTTAATGACCTTCTAAGACAACTGGAAACCCACAAGTCTATGGGGCCAGATGGGATCCACCTGAGAGTGCTGAGGGAACTGGCAGGGGAACTTGCCAAGCCTCTCTCCATCATTTATCAGCAGTCCTGGTCAAATGGGGAGGTCCTGGATGACTGGAGACTTGGCAATGTGACACTCATCTATAAGAAGGGCAGGAAGGATGATCCAGGGAACTACAGGCCTGTCAGCCTGAACTCGGTCCTGGGAAAGTTTGTGGAACAGTTCATCTTGGAGGTGATCACATGGCAAGTGCAGGATAACGGGGGAATCAGGCCCAGCCAACGTGGGTTCATGAAGGGAAAATCCTGTTTAACCAACCTGATCTCCTTCTATGATCAGGTGACTCGCCTAGTGGATGAGGGCAAGGCGGTGGGTTGTCTACCTGGACTTCAGTAAGGCATTTGACACCGTTTCCCACAGCATTCTGCTGGAGAAGCTGGCAGCTCATGGCATAGATAGGAGGACTCTTCGCTGGGTTAGAAACTGGCTGGGTGGCTGAGCCTAGAGGGTGGTGGTAAACGGAGTAAAATCCAGTTGGAGACCAGTCACAAGTGGTGTCCCTCAGGGCTTAGTTTTGGGACCTGTCTTGTTTAATATCTTCATCAATGACCTGGATGTGGGAATCGAATGTACCCTCAGTAAATTTGCAGATGACACAAAATTAAGCACAAGTGTCGATCTGCTTGAGGGTAGGAAGGCTCTGCAGTGGGATCTGGACAGGCTGGAGCGATGGGCTGAGGTCAACTGTAAGAGGTTTAACAAAGCCAAATGCCGGGTCATGCACTTTGATCACAACAACCCCCAGCAATGCTACAGGCTGGGGGAGCAGTGGCTGGAAAGCTGCCTGGCAGAAAAGGACCTGGGAGTGTTGGTCAAGAGCTGGCTGAACATGAACCAGCAGTGTGCCCAGGTAGCCAAGAAGGCCAACAGCATCCTGGCCTGTATCAGAAACGGAGTGACCAGCAGAAGTAGGGAGGTGATCGTGCCCCTGCACTCAGCACTTGTGAGACCGCACCTTGAGTACTGTGTCCAGTTTTGGTCACCACAGTACAAGAAGGACATTGAGGTGCTGGAGCGGGTGCAGAGAAGGGCAACAAAGCTGGTGAAAGGGCTGGAAAGCATGCCCTATGAAGAGCGGCTGAGGGAACTGGGTTTATTTAGTCTAGAGAAGAGGAGACTGAGAGGAGACCTTACTGCCCTCTACAACTACCTAAAAGGAGGTTGTAGCGAGGCTGGAGTTGGTCTCTTCTCTCAAATTAGTAATGATAGGATGAGGGGAAATGGCCTCAAGTTGCGTCAGGGGAGGTTTACTTCTGGCTGTACCTGTGCCTTGTGTTTATGCTTGTGAGAACTGGCTCTGAAACAGGTGCAGAAAAATAACATAGAATAAAATAAAATATTGTTTCCACTTGTAACCTTGTGTTCTGTGTCCTTGAAAGTGTGTTTGGAGCTGAACACCCCCTGACATTTCAGGCAATTCACAGACTTACCATTATTCAACCCCTGGGGAGTGCAGAGAACAACCCAGTCTAGTGCAGTTCTGCTGTGCTGTGCCTGGAGTCCTACTGACAAGCTCTGACCTGGGGCATACCAAATTTAAACATCCAAAACATTCAAGGATCATCAGAGTTGCAAACAATGGGAGAAGGTGATGAGGAACATGATTGAAGGGGAAATAAACATTTTCTCTCTTCTGATGGGTATCTGATAAAATGCCTTCTATTTTAGCAACACCTTTAGGCTGTACTAAGGGAGAAGCCACTTGAAACTGCAGATATTCAAGCTGAAGTAAGTTAGGAAGTGCCTGTCCCCTCCCTGGCTCCCACCTTCAGTCTTCCCTGCAGTGGTACCCTGGGTGTCCATGGCCATGGGCCTGCACCAGGACTAGTGCTGACATAGGGGAGAACAGATTTACACCAGATTTGAATGCCCATGTGGTTATGGCAGAAGTCTAATAACAACAAGAAAGCAAGATTTGCATCTTGCTGAGAAAAAATTTATAAAGTGTGTGAAGTTTTGTCAAGCATCTTTTTGGAACTACACCCATAAACTGTTCAATTGAAAACAAATTTCCTACCTAACGAAAGGTACAAGTACAAATACTTTTCCCATAGGTGTAGTTTGGAACAGAATAGGATCAGAAAAGCATATAAAGAAAAATACATTCAAACCAATCAGGTTGGTGACGTTTGCACAGTCAGAAAAGCCTTAGTTTCCATCCCCACTTCCATCAGCCAAACTCCTGTAGGAGAGTAACCCTCCCAGTTGGATAGGGCTGAAAGGTGAGATTTAACCTGCCTAAACAACAGTCCCAGCACCTACAGATCAAACTGCATGAGAGATCAAGAGCAAAATTCAGTTGAGTAGGTGAAACAGAAACAGTGATGGAACCACACTCAGACATAAAAGTAATCATATGTTCTACTTAAAAATAATTATTTTGATCTCAACTGTGCTTAATACTGATAGTAAGGAAGCTGGTTAAGTTACTAGGTTTATCTTTTGTATTAAAAAAAACCAACCGACTACTACTGAAAATATCTCTACCTCTGTGACAACTTAATCAAAGCGTCTGAGTTCTCCTCCGCAGTCCTGAGCCCTGTGGGATGAGGCCACAGTTAGGGCAGACAGTAACATGCCATGCAAGCACAAACACAATTATTTCTAGTTGACTGCTTTGGGGCCAGTGTATTCAGAAGCTCGCTCGGCCTTCTCCAAGTCCATCCACCCCAGACACTATAAAAGCAGGTGTGAGAATCCCCTTCTGCTTCTCCACCCTCCCTGTTTAGCCAACACCACGTCTCATAATGGCAGAGAAAAAGCACTGTTCAAAAGCAGGGTGAAAAGGGATCTTTCTGTCCTGACATTACAGATTGACAGTGCCAGAGAATGAGAAGGTGATGGTTTGGTATTTTTTCCCAGCAGAGAGGAGAAGGACAACAGTAACAGAGAAAAATGTGCCCTGCAGCTCTCCTGATACCAGTGCTCTAACACGCATGCATTTCTGGGCCACCTAATAATAGCAGAATATTGATGAATAGAGGGCTGGGATGAGAGTGGACAGCAAGCAGGCAAAGCAATGACGACAAAGGAAAAGCTGATGGAGGAGGATGTGGGAATTGATGAATATGAGAAAATTAGGAGCTCTTAGTTAATTCCACTATTAGCTGCCCAGAAGCAGGTAAAGGACAAAAGAGGGCAGGCTGGCAAGGTGGCAGCCTGGCTGCAGGAGGTATGGGGTGTTGATCACCACAGAGGTGATGAGTGTCAGGTGAGGGGCTGCAGTCTGATGGGAGGCAAGGGCTTTAGTTTCTAAGCTGCTCAGTTTAACCCAAACACCCATGAGCTGCTGGGCTGCAGTAAAGGCCAACCTGATGCTTCGGGATTCATAGAATCATGGAATAATTCAGGTTGGAAAAGACCATTGGGATCATCAATTCCAACTATTAACGCTACTCTACAAAGTTCACTTCTAAACCATGTCCCCCAACACCACATCTAAATGACTCAAACATATCCAGGGATGGTGACTCCTCCCTGGGCAACCTATTACCCCAGAATAAACAGCTTTCTCACCTCCACAGACCACCCTCTGCCCCCATCCCTGCATGACTTTTATACAAGTGCTGATTAGCAGGGTTCTCCACCTTTTGCAGGATAGGGTCCTTCAGAGGTCCGCAAGTGAGGCCATCACATAAGGGAGCACTTTGCAGTAAGAGAGAGAAAATTCAGAGGTGGGGAACGCTCCTCACCCAGGAGAAGCAGCATGACCTCTTTCCATGCTCAAAAAGTGCTTCTTCCTAGGAATTAAATGGCTAGTAAATAAACCCAACACATAGGAAGAGGTTTGGTTTTGGTTTTTTTTTGGTGATTTTTTTTTTTCCAATCTTTTCAAGCACTTAGCAGCTATGAAGAGGGATGGGTGGATCTAGTTTTGGTAAGGAATTAGAGAAATCTTGCAGTTCTTGTTTGTTTCAGGCTTTGATGAGCCACACTGCACTTGGGCTGTACACAGACATCGGCAGAAACACCAGCTTGCTTTGACTTAAACATTGACAGGGACAGCAAGATGGAAAAAAAGTCCCTCATGGATTCCTAAAATGGTCATTGGCTGATCTAGTCCTGAGGTGGCTAATAACAGTTTGGACTGACTTGACACTTTGTGGCTTTACTGGAAAGTTAAACTTTTTTTTTTTTTCTCCCCCAGCATAAAGAGGTTCCCTCCCCTGGCTGAGTTCCAGGGAAATACAGAGGAAGTTCCAACAAAATAACAGTTTACTTCAATGCTGTAAATATCACAGTGATGCTCATGGGAGGGAAGTGGGGAATTTCCTTTGATCTGTACTAAAATGTCCTAACCAGATTGTGTTCAGATATGGCATCTCAAACAGGTCTCACAATAAAAAGGGCCAAGAGCAAAGAACAAAAACACACATTGAAGAAATTAAATCCAGACTCTGTAAAAATGTAGAGTGAGTTGGGCCTCAGTGAACATTGCTTTCGTGCAGCTTTGATAATTAACTTTCCTGGGTTTGTTGTTCTGGTTTGGTATTTTTTGCTTGGCTTTAAAACATTATTTCCCTGGTATCTGGTTGAAACCTATTACACCTGCTCCCCAGGCTTCATGGGAACATTATTAGCCTTCAAAACTTCCTGCATCCCTCCTTCATGCTCCTGTTCCTGCATCGCATCATCCTCCGCCAGCCCAGAGGCACCAATTACAGAATGATCCCAGGGCACTCATATGATGCCATCAAAAAGCCACTGTCCCTCCTCATCACACCACTTCCTCGGCATTCCTTCCTACAATTCCCATTTTGCTGGATGGGAAGAGCAGGAAAACAAATTTGACCTGTGCTACTCCAGGACATAGTTGCAGAAGCTCTTTCTGTCAAATTAGTAAAAGGAACTAGCAGAAAGGAGCCTGTTATTCCAGTTCTGCCAGCCACCTGATGACAGAAGCAACTGATCCCAAATGCAAATAAAAATGTTACGAAATGAGTAAGAGTCAGTTGTCCTTAAAAAAGTATTCAACCAGAAAACCGCCTTTTTTCTCTCCTTAGTAACAAGCTCAGAAACAGAAATAAAAATGTCAGCTGAATCATCTGAAGGTGCTTAGTCTGCACGTTTCTCATAACAATACTAAAAGATGAGATTTTTAAAAGTTGGCGAAGAGGAATATAATCAAATTGTCCTCCTCTTCTTCCATTTTTCTAAGCACCCTTACTTGCATTATCAGGAGAGGTACAGAAAATATAACAGAGGGAAGTCAAGTAGCTCAAAAATGTTACATTTTTTTCTACCAAGTTCTACATTTTCCAACATGAGTTTTTTAAGTGGGATGAAGAGAAATTTCTACTTTTTTTTTTTTTTAAAGGAACAAATACACAAAGACCCCACCCACAAAGTGTAGCACCACAAGCCATCCAAGTTGTGGTTTCAAAGTGAGCATTTCATGTAAACCTAATATCTGTTTTGTAAAATTGCTCCTGAGAAAAGCTCTAAGCCACAACTAGCTGAATTATAACTTTTTCAGAACTGAAGTTCTTAGCATTCATACTGCTTTGGGGCATTTGCATTTTCACCCTCCCTCATTCCTACTTTGCCACAGCAAACATTTCAGGAAAGTGTTTAAATGCAGGTAAATATCTGCTTTCAGTGCTGACTACAATTTTCAAGTACTCAGTAATGAATAGGGAGAGGAGGAGAATCAATCTGGATTTTTTTGTGGTTTTGTACTGAATCAGAAAGACCAGATGGGTAATTTCAAGCAGAATGATTTTTATGTCTGAATGGGAAACACACAGAACAAACGAGAGCAAAAGCCAAGCCTCCTGCATAGCAGGTCCCTCCTATGGCAATCCTCAGAATGAAAAGGAAAAGCATCCCCCCCAGGGATGGAAAGCTTCAGAGCACTGCAATGCCTTTTTAAAAAAACACTTCATAGCTATATGTACCAATCTTATAAACCTGTCGGTTCCTTCACACATGATATAAGAAGGATGAACAGTAAAAGGCAAAGCTCTTTATCACTCTATTAATATAAATATGGCAAATTCTTTTATTCTTGTGCATCTACTTAGAGTGCAAATAAGACAGTGCAACATTATTCTGACTTGGTCTCTACCTCTTGCCAAATGGCTATAATAGAGAATAAACATTTCTATGAGCGTATCTTGCTCTGCTGTCCACTATTTATTCCCATCCCTCTGCTATGCCATACAATTATTTCTACACTTATTCAATCCTGATGCTGACTGACCTGTGCTAATGAAACCACATAAACCCCACTGTAAAGGGACTGTCTTCATTTAATCTTTGTTGTCCTAAAGATACAAATTAGAGCAGCATTTGAAATGCACACAAGCCAACTCAACCTCTGTGTTTAACTTTGTTTCTTTGCTTGTTGAGGTGACTGTGGCCTCCTTTGCCTTAACAAATATCTTCTTATTGCTTCCCTTTCTAAAACTCAAACATCACATCCACACCTATACTATTCATCTGTTCTTGTACTGTGCCCTTACACATTCCCTTCTCCATCTGTGTCTGCTCTTTTACCACCTACCCAGACTCTGCCACTCTTTCAATAAGCAGCTCACACACTGAAGCCCAGCTGGGTTTGTACCTATCCCTTCAGCATAACCAGAAGAGCATCCTTGCTCCAGGAGTTGCTGCTCTGCTGAACACCTGCTCCCACCAGGGCATGGAAAAGACACAATCAGTCCACAACAGCAAGGCAGTTGTGCAGTTTTGCAATTGGACACGATGAGCCTCCAACCTTGATTTAAGTCTGAGTGACATGATAATAAAGAACCAGGAACAAATAAAACATAATAAATTTACAGATGCTTACTTAGTGTATCTGAGGGATATATATGGGCTGCACAACAGCATCCCTTGTTATTGCTTGGAACCAATGGATCCAAGACTTTTCTGAGCCTGGAAGTAAACAGCCTCTCTACGGCACCACCATGCACTCCACCCATGAACTCTACTTTCCCAAAATAATAGGTGGTGCATGAAAATGAAAGGGTTAATTTTCCTCTGTCTCTGGTTAACCTTTCCAGGCTATTCAGTTTCCTTTCAGCCTCCAGCCCCTCGGAGGCATTCGAGGTGAAGAGTAGAATTACACACTGGGCATGTTTCCTGTACTTAGTGGGTGGATAGAGCACAACTTCCGCACTAATAATGTCAAGGTAATTAGGACATCCTGCAAAACCTGTAACAGGGAAGATATAACCATTGTTTATTATCATTGCTATTGCTGAGGTGGTGGGATCCCCTCACAACTCTTCTTGCCTTTGTTTTGAGCCCATGTCTACTTCAGCAGAGACACAACTGAGCCAAATACATGAAGCCCCAGGATTTGAAATATGGGTTTGGTCTAATTTTTTATTTATTTTTTTTTCAAGGCACATCTGTCCCTCATTTGAACCTCTGAGACACTAGGCTGCTAAAGCACATCTCTGGCTCAGCAGTGAATTAGTTTAGGCAGTGTGACACACTCCCAACAAGATGGTATATCATAAGCACAACACACACATCTCTTTCTTCCACAAAGCAGGGTCTAGTCTAGTTGGTCTGGTCAACCCTTGGGCAGATGAGGTAGGGCTCTAGAAATGCATCTCCCCTCTTGAGAACAGACCAGTGTGCAACAGCTTCTTACTGAAGACACTTCTCCTCCTGGCTTCTGCCAGAAAGAAACACTTCTTGGTTGGCTCTCAAAAGAAAAAGCACCAGAACTGACCTTCAAGCATTATGAAGTCCAGCAGCCCACTCCCAGGCTCCAGGGGCCAGAGAGTGGGTTAAGATTTAAATAATTCTGCTCCGTTTTTCCTACTGGTTCTCTTATAAGCTCATTTCTTTGATGTAGGCCTTGGTGGATGCCATTTAGAAGAGCGGAGCTCTTTCTCTGCCATTTGGGAAGCGAGATTTTGAAGAGAAGTAACAAACTTTACTTGGGGCCAGTAAATGCAGCTGGGAGAAAAGCAGACAAGCTTTGGGTAACTGAAATTTTTTTCAGATCTCCATTTCATAAGATTTTTAGCAGCCAACAACTGCCCCTACAGGTTTGCTATGAACTCCTCATCATGATCACAATGATGTGGTTGCATGGGCACAATACTGGGGACTAGCTGGATGTGGAGCCCAGATCCTCAGCCCAGAGTGAGCATTCACCGAGGCGTGGATGGGCAATGGGACAGCTGTGGAACAGTGCCCAAGCCTCCGCCTCTCAAAAGCCAAAAAGATCCTTTGCTTGTCTCTTCTGGCTGCAGTCATCGCGGCCTGTGCATGCACACAGATGCCAGCACAACCCATCCCATAGTGCAGGAAGCATCCACGTGGTGAGATGCAGTCACATGGTAGCTCAGCCTTGATAGAGTGCTGGGGGCTGCTGGGTTCCTGAAGCCATTTAGTTACATTAGCAAGGTTTGTCTCAGTATCACTTAAGCCTTGGCAAGTGACTGTGCAGATGTACCCTTGAGCGGGGCTGCTAGGTACTAACTCATGCATGCGCTGCCCAGCTAACCAGGCCTTATGTCCATAATGGGATACAGGTAACTATCTGTTGAATTATTGCTCTTTCCTTCTGTAAGGTTCCCTAGCTGCTGGGTGCTGATATTTGTAAACACTTCAAGGCAAGTGGCATTGATTTTTCCTCAGGTGGAGGATTTCAGGCGGCCGCATGTCTGTTGTTTGCACTGTCAAACGTATTTCCGAGAGTCATGGTTTTGCACGCATTGCAAGCACAGCCTGCAACAGTATCCTGGGGGGAATTGTGATTCTAATTAACAACAGAGTCCTTCTAGAGGTGTCTCTATTAAGCTCGTACATAAGGGCAGTCTACTAGGAAATTTCCCTTCCCTTTCACGTGTCACAAGCTGTTGCCATCTGCAAAAGATATTGACAATAATGCTGAACCTAAGTGGTTATGTGCACTGCTGCTGGGCTTGTGGGGAGAGTCACATGTTGTACAAGCCCTGACTGAAGGGGCTTGTGTGTAATGAAATTCTGTACTTGCTTTTCAGAGCTGCCAGGTTTTCAAATTGCACTTGTGATTGTCATAATATTCAGCCTATAAAAGAAAGCTGTGTATTTCAGATGTGAGGGAGAGACAGGGAAAAAGGATCTTGTGTCCTGAAATAATTAAAGACTACTCTGAAAGAGTCTGAAAAAATGAGACTGTGAAAATAAGTAACAGCCTAAGTCAACACAAGATTGCTAGCAATCAGAAGATAATGGTTGTCTGTAACAATGCTTTTCACCCTACAAATTACATCGGTGACTAAAGGCTGGTCTCCACTCAGAATTTACTAGCATAATTATACTGCTAAGAACATGAGTATAGCTCTGTTTCGGCACATTTATTTCAAAATAAGAACATTCACATAGGGTGGAAATACCGGTGTAACATAGAGTATAACAATTCTGGTAAACTCCCCTTAACTAAGGAAAAACAATCTTGTTTTTTTCATTGTATGCACTGATTTTAGAAGCAATCTTCAACCCGCAGATGAAAGAAAGAGCACACCCACCCAGAGACAGGTCCCACAGACGGTGTGCTTCTCTGTCTGCCAGGCTAGAACCAAAGAGCTGAGGCTTACAGAAAAATCCATCTTTACACAAAAGTCTGGAAGTAGGAGGTTGGTGGCTGAAGTGACTAAGTAACAGCAATGCCTTTGGTCTAGCTCACTGTTTCCTTTTCATTGCTACGACGTGGGAATGAAGCTGTGGGATAAGTGGGGGTGGGAGTGCTGCAGTGGTTGATCTGGGCAGTGACTTTCCCTCAGAGACTGAGAATTTCATATACAAACCAGCCCCTACCTCTCAGCCTTCTGGAGGAGTGCAGGCCATCAGAGGTTAACAATTGACCCTCACTGTTCTTCCTGGGAGTGGATTGAACTGAGGCAGAGGGAGCAGAAATTCTGCTGACAGGTCCAAAAGGGTCACCTAGCAATAGACTTGATCTCTACCCAGACTCTGAAGAGTGTCTTTAACTTGCCAAAGTTCCTAGGTAACTGAAGAGGTGGGAATTTCATGGGGCTCCTCAGCTGCAGGATTTCCCACCCAGTTCTCTTCTGAAAAAGGAAGATTCCAACCCTTGGACTGTAATCCTGAAGGTCATCTGTGAGCAGTCCATGACAATTACCTGCCTCAGCGCTTTGGTCAACTCAGCCTAGAGTGACACAAGTTTCATGTGTTTCAACCACATCCTTCGCAGTGCTGCCTCAGATATCCCCACCAGGAATGCCATTTCCTTTTGCTAAGCTTTTCATGCTATTTCTACTCATGCCCAAGTAGCTATTCTCCCTACCTGACTTAGTCAGTCTTTGAAGACACACAGCTCCTAAGAGAGTCAGGTGCCAGAAAAGTGCTCTTAGGAGGAGTCCAGCATTAGGACACGAACATTTAATTGCTGCAGGCCTTCAAGTCCCAAGTATGTTGCATCGAATCCTCTAGCAATTATTAACAGCAGTGAAAGAAATGCTGTGTTTTGCTCTAGAAACTTTCCACTACATGTTTGTAACAGGGGTCTTTTGAAACAAAGCAGAGCTGTCATGGCCTAAATAAAGAACTGAAATCAGTTCTGCTCATTGACAGCCTTTGGTTCCTCCCTCAGCCAACTTTCTAACAGAGAGAAGCTCTCATAGTTCTTCAGATGTTGATTTAATCTGTGCTTAGAGCTGTGCCTGCCCACAGGAACTTGAAGATGTCAGACAGGTGTAAGGAAAAGCTTCTGGTGGAGGGAGTTTAGAGCAGCTCTGCTGTCTGCTCCTAGCTGCTGGAAAACCAAGTGAGGCATGACACAGAGAGTGAAAGAAGCCTACAAAATAATACTAGTCATAATCACTTTGGACAAAATGCTGTGAATTTACCAGTAGAAACCCTTCAGGAGAGAAGTGAGTCACCAGAGAGCCTCACAGTAGGCTACAGACATCACAAAGCTCTCAGGAAGGAAACAAATTCCCTTCATCGTGCAATGCTGTGCAACCAACACATCTGCATCTGGGGACAAGCATTGTGTCAGTAAAGATAATCCAGAAGATATGACTGGTGACAAGGAAAGATACTGATATACCTTGCAAAGACTTTTCTTTAGAGGCCTTCTCACATTTTGTGTGGTGTTACAGGATCCCAAATGGAGACCTCAGATGTGGCCTCACATGATACAGCCTGATGGAGAAGACCATTTGGAGCACTTACAAGCTACATAGAACCTCACTAAGTGGCTAAGACCAGTGTAGACAACCTGTGCTGGAGATCAACTGCCACATGGAGTTGAGACTTTCATTAGACAATCAGAGGTCACAAAACATATACATATTTTAAAATAATTTAACACCCTCAGAACATAGGTGAAGAGTCTTCTCTACACAGCTATTACAGCTTTGTATAGCTCCAGTTGATGAGAAAAACCTAGAAGTGCTCTTCTCATAAAATCAATCACAGAATAACATTTCCCATTTCAGCTCTCTGTTTGCAAACATCACTGAGCTCAGACATCGCTTGTGAGACACCCTGGCTGTCAGAAGTGAAGTAAGCCTACTAATTCCCCTAAATCCTGCCTCCTGGTTCTTCAAAGAAAACAGCCTCTCACTAATGACCATTTTATTGTCATTGAAATTTCTGACCTGGTGACCCTGTAAGGGTCTGCTGCTAACAGACCCCTACATCAGCTCAACAGACACCTTGAGTGATCATGAACCCCACAAGCACCTTATTCCAATTCTAAGTTCTTGAAGGATGCAGCAAACGGCAGATTCTCTCTCTAGTTCTGCATGGGAAACTCACGAAGTCATGTCTGCTCTGAAAAGCAGGGTTAGCTGTTTCTTTTCCTTAGATCACCCTAAACCAATCCTTTGACTTGATCCTCAACCATTCCCATTCCTGTCAGGACACAAGTATGTTCCAGCGCCATCTAGCCAGCTTGCCTTAGAAACACACAGCAGCACCTGTAGCACAAAATCCAGTGCAGAAGCTGCTCAAACCTCTCAACACCAAACCCAACACCAAAGGTCATAATGTCTGCTCTGGGCCCGATGTACACCTTGGCTTGGTAAGTTTGCTAAAGGCCTCTTGACTTAAGTTATCCAGTAAGTTCAGTGCCTGGAGACCGAGTTTCTTACGCCTTTGGTACCAAAAGAAAAAATATTAACAAGGGAGCTGTCGTGCCTTCAACTAACTTTTGTTTCAGGTTTTGTAGTTCCTTTGAATGAGAAGCAAGAAGTGAAACTTTAGGGTGAGGGTGCAGTGTAAATTCCCAGAAAGATCTGATTAGATGAAAACTAGAGTCTCTCTTCAGCATTGTAATGTGGCTTGACCTACACCAAAGCTTGGGTCTTAGAGAGACGGAAGACTTTGCAAACAATTACAAGCAGGAAACCCAGCCAGAACTGAGGCAGGACAGCTGTGAGTGACATGCATGGAAGGAGAACCACTGCTAACACAGCCCAGCAGCTTTCATGAAAGGATTTTTTTTTCATAATCAGTATAATCCAATCTATCTGCATCCTCCCTACCATACATTGTCATCAGCTCTCTTGTGTGGGTACCACTCAACACAGGGTTAGGTGCCGTGCCAACTGGTCTGCTGATCCAGCTGAAAAGCAAAGTACTGAAAAAAGAAATTCTTCAGACAGGTAGAAATGAATCCTTCTCCCCATCCCAAGGGCCACCACCAAGAAGGGAGGTGGCAGGAAGATGTAGGTAAGGGAGGACAGGACTGGTTCTTCTAGCCATAATGAAAAGCCTAAAGCTTAACTCCACATTTCTAGCATTCAAGAGAAGCTTTCTAATTTGTAACAGCTAGCAACAGTACATGCTTAGTGTCCCCAGACTATACTTAACTCAGAGGTGAACTTTCATATGCAACATTAGAAGATATCATAGAGGAAACCAGAAACTGAACTGCAGTACCACCTGCAAGGTGACATGTCTGAATGCTGACCTTTTCTACTGAAAGTTCATTCTGCATCTGTCACCAAAAAATAGTAAAAACAGATAATTGCTTCAACAATTGCAAACCCACCTGCTTTGTGAGTACTGAGTCCCCCCAGCATTGATAGCTACAAACAAAAAAATATATATCCAAGGTAGAATTGTTTACTCCTAAAAAACTGACCCAATACTATCTGAGGATTAATTACATGCACACATATATATGTAAAAATATATATAAAAATTAAGTAAATCAATACACTGCACAGGTTCTTCTGTCTTCATATGGGTAAAGGCCACTAAATTTGAGTGGAAGAAGCTTTGGGATAGCAGTTTTTCCCTTGGCAGCAACCAAAATGGTGGATGTCAGCACAGGCAGTTCTGTAAAGTGGGTTGATGTGAAGGATCAAACAGCCCAATAATGAGTTTCTGAGATTACTGATTTGTGAATCCCTAATTTTAGAGAATGTGAGAGTGGTACCCCTATTTAACTTGTTTCTGAAAAGAAATACCAGCATNGAATGGATCTCCTTCCAAGAAAAATTAAATATTATGAAATTAGTCTTGGCAAAATTTAAATCTAAGTACATCTTCGTTCGCCTAGGAGAAAATGGTGGATGTCAGCACAGGCAGTTCTGTAAAGTGGGTTGATGTGAAGGATCAAACAGCCCAATAATGAGTTTCTGAGATTACTGATTTGTGAATCCCTAATTTTAGAGAATGTGAGAGTGGTACCCCTATTTAACTTGTTTCTGAAAAGAAATACCAGCATTAGTTCACTGGTCACCAGAAACTGCAGAAGACTGTAGCCTAAAGATGCATTTGCTTCCCAAATTAACTATTTATGCTCTTTAAAAGTGAAAGCTGCAAAGCAAACACAACAGCTACTTTCTCCTGCCTTTTGGAACTATAAAGAAACACTCTGAGTACTAAATTTAGAAGCTTGAGGCTGATGTCCCCTACCCGTGGGGTTTCTGTCCAGCAGCATAAGCAGAAGCTGAATGAGGGGTGTCCTTTTATCAAGTATCTCAACCCTGACAGGATGGTCTCTCCCAGAAGAGACTTGGCTTAGGCAGGAGCCATTCAGACAATCCCCAGCCTGTAGCACGGATGCCAGTTAGTGCAAAGGACACAGGAGGTTCCTGGCAGTGTGGAAATGCAGCTCCCAACTGCCAAGTCATGGGAAAGAGACTTGAAATGGCCAGCTTTGCTTGTCCTTCGGGTCACAATTGCCTCACTGCAGCATGTGGACAAGACTGCTTTTGCCAAACCTCTCTCCAGAGAGACCAGGTAACAGTTCAACTTTCATCCATTACCCAGCTCACCCCATCCAGAAGACTCACTGGACTGGCAGAAATAAATGGCCTGATATTACTTACTTGGATTATAACCCATCACACATTTAAGAATTTGGCCTTCTGATTTTTTTTTTTTTTAATTTACTTTTCATTTTAAACTGAAATGATCTGAGCACAATTTGGAATCTGTGCTTTCTCAAAGACTGGAAAGCAAAAGGCTCAAAGCTTCAGTCCAGGTCTATCTCCTAGCCAGAACTTGGTGAGGAAACCATTGGCAGGATTCAGTATTTCCAGTTTTTCATGTCTAAATGCTGACAGCAAACCTCTCCCCCTCCCTGATGTTACAGAAACTGTGATACAGCTGCTTCAACAGGTACAAAGGCAGTGACAGCTGAATTGCAGTTCCTTGTGTCACTCCTGCTTCACCTGTCCCTGCATTAACCATGGCAGGGCTGGGCTCTTCATCCCAGATCTTATTAATTAAAACAAGGACTTATTTCAGAGGGATGTGCTTTAAAACAACACCCAAACAAACTAAAAAGCCAGAAGTTACTGAGATCAGCATAAGGATAATTAAGATTAAATTCTCCATAAGCATTTTTTAAGTCTGAGTAGTAGTGGATCATTTCTGTTTTATAAACCAGGGTAATGGGAACACAAATGTGGTTTATTTCTGAGTCATTCAAGTTTGTGTCATTGAAGTAGAAGTGCAGTACCACTGATTTTGCCATAAATATTGAGTAAATCTGGTCTGCAATTTCAAGATAGCCAGGAAATCTCTCCTGGCCACCCATCTAGTTACCAACCTCCCCAAATCATTATCTTGAAGTGGCAAAATAGCAAACAAAGGAGTGATTTGGTGTCACACAATGCATTTGGGTAGATTCTCCCTATTTAGCTAAGGGAAATACAGAAGAGTTGGCTCAACAGCAGCCTTTTCTATATAGTAACATCACAGTGACAGGAAATGCATGCTGGTTGCTGGCATTGAATTTCTAATTCTGGCATCTTTCTTCCCTCAGTTTTTGTATGTAGCTGCACTAAAGCATTATTATCTTTTGAAAGCCTGGTTTGCAGCTTTTTGTTCTATAGTAGAACATGAGCAGTTGTGTTTTTTTTTCTTTTTAAAAAGTGTATATTACTGCTCCATCACTGGGAAAAATGGATAAATTTCTTTTGAGGTGGAAAGGAGTTGCAAAGGAAAAGAGGAAGGAAATATAAGTCTGTAGCTTGTTACATCCTTGATGGAGATGCTCTGCTGTTTTTGTCAGTGTCTGTGTAGCTCTTATATAATATTTCTGGGCAATGGCCATCTCAGCCTCACAGAACTGTTTTAATAGATGTGTTTTTTTGGAAGTAGGAGAGGATTTAATATATTTGATATCTACGGGTAATGGAATAAAAACCAAAGATTATGCAGTTAAAGCTGCAGCCCACAAGCACGGCTTCTAAAAACAAACCTTGAAAAACGGATTTTATCAGCATCTTTTCCCTGGCTATTTATGGTAAAAGTCCAAGTGAATGCTGTCATGGCTAAGAATCATAAGAAGTACACAAGGCACCCTTACAGAGGGAGATAATACTTTGCATTAGCCAGCCCTCCAGTACCATTGGTGGAGTCCCTCCTGTACCCAGCAGAGGGGCATGGTTTGCAGAACAGGAAGGGAATAAGCATTGTGCTAGAGAAAAAAAGTTTTACTAGGACAGCAGCATAGCTGAGAGGAGCTTTACAGTTCTTCTGAATAAAAACAAAGCAGAAGCAACTCACACACCTGATCATTTAGTACCACATCCTCCTGTCACTGGCTGGGTCAGATGAGCACCTTGCAGGGAAGCCTGTGATTTGAAATGCCAAACAAAGTATTTGGAAATTACTGGATGCAGGAATCCTGAGTATACATTATATGATAGCCACCAGAGACAAAACTACCCCAGCATTACATAATACCTATAGCATTATTTATAGCATACATATTTACCTAGGGGTAAAAGGGTATTAATGACTTCTGTTGTGAAACGTTTTTACTGCTTCAAAATTACCTCTGTTCCAGTAAATGGTGAAAAAACACTGGAGATGCCCCTGTTGATGCCCTACTCTGTTAGACCTGCTCTGGTCCAGTACCTGACTGTCACTGTATCTAAAGGTGGTTACTCCCTTTGCTTGTAATTCAAGCAAAGTAAGCATATGGTACTGAAATTCTGGGCTTGCTGAGCAGCTGACTGATTTGAATAGCCTGAAGTCTGCTTCAAATAACTGCAGCACCAGTATCAAATCATACTATTCTTTCAATTCCAGGATGCACCTAAAGCAACCAGCTGCTTACTTGTATGGTCCCTTTCAACCATACCTTGAACTCAATCCTGTACACTTGCTGTTGTTTCAGCTCCCATATTTGAAGCTGGTGTGCTGATATATCTGGAGGGTACAGTGTCATCAGGGACTCCTTAGTCCCCAAAAGAACCAGGAGAAAGGAAGTGGTGAAAAGTCATTATTCCTGGTGGCATTAAACCTTGAGATTGCTTCATGTGAACAAGAACAGCCTGATAAACCCCTTTGTGCCTGCCTGGGGATTTGTGATTTCAAGTTTTCATTTATGAGCTGTGGCCAAATTTAGTTTCAACCTATGACATTCCTCTGTCATATTTGTTCCCATCTATATTCTTGGTTCCTCCCAAATTAGCCTATGGCCCAATCTAGACTGTAACAGTCAAGGACTCAATTACAACTTCTGTTGCAATCAGGTCTGGGAACAAATTATTTCCGTTTTGTGGTGTTGATGGGAACTGTGCCCATGAAAACTTGAACCCAGGGAAAGCCAGATGGTCCCATCAACTCCCTTGATGTGAGAGAGGAGCAATGCTGGCAGAGCTGCTTTTGCACTGTTGTGCTGGACTATTATAAGAGCAAATTTCTTTCTCCATCCTTTAACCCAAGCTCACATACACGTTTTTGGTGGGTGGCACATCTGGCTCTCAAACTTATTGTTTCTTTGACTGACAGTTGGCAGAGGTTGGTGGGTGATTTTCACTACAAAAAGGCTTTTGTTTGATGCTCCTTTCCAGCTAGCAGATGAGAAGCAAAGACACACAGCAATATTCAATGAACACAGTGCAGCTCTTTCCAGGGATATTTTCTCTTTGAGCCTTTTCTGTAACAAAAATAGCTTTTCCACTGAAGTCTACATATTTCTGGAGAATTATATATATATATTATTAGTGTTACTCCTACAGAATAAACATAGATATTTTACATTTTAGCCTATCTGCTGGAAAAAAAAAGCCAATAACTATTTAGTTTGAACAGCCTCCCCAGAAGAATCCCAAAAATCAACTGAACAGATTGAACTTGTCTGAACCTCAGACTCCCCTAACTAGTCTCATCAAATTCAGGTCAGGTCTGAATTGAACCAAACTTCATCATACGGCTTGGAAATAGGGAATACCTGACTGCGCTATAAAAAAGATTATTTCAGTCTTGCAGAGAAATCTGCTTGCCCAAGGTCACAAGAATATTCTCGCACAGACAAGACTAAAAATCTTGATTTCTTGTCTCCTAATCTGCCCTTTAGGCAACTGAAACCAAGCAAGTACCCTGGGGAAGGAGATATGCAAGCACCATGCCAAATTGGGAATAGAAGGGGAAGAGAATTTGACATTGTGACAGGACAAATACTCTCTTCCTCATGGGAACTGTATCTCTAAGGCCCCTTCCAGCAGATGCTGAAGCTCTAAGAAAAGTCTGATCTTTGTTCTTGTACCTCGGAAGCGCTGGGAGCCCACGGACAAGCCGTAAAACCAGAGCACCGACATTTCCCATCCTTTTGCTGATATCCCAGGAGATTTCACATCTGACACCAATTACTCCACTCACTCCAGATGGTTTTCAAATACATATCAGCAAATATTTAAGGTGTGTTTCTCCCTTTTAGCAACTGCTTTTCTCTGTGGCTTAAAGAAATGCCCGTTAATGAATGGATAAGAGGGAAAATCAACAGTCAGAGAAGTAAGTGTATGATTTGCTCCCTCACCTCACTTTCCAAATCACTTCAATACTTCAGCTGTGAAATGATTCTTCATCATGTGAAATGATTCTTCATCATGTGAAAACACAGTAAAGCACAGTTCAGTTCCACGATTTCTTTAGCTGACCAGTGGTGACCCCTTGGGCCTCCCAGTCTGCCAACCCCAGTAGCTGGCACACATTGCCCAAGGGTCTCCCACCATCTCTGTCTGACTCCCCATGCCACCTTCCCTTTATTGCTGTACCTTGCTGTGATACAGGCTGGTGCTGAAGAGGAGGCTGCCTTTGCAGTAAAGACCAGATGAACACAAGAGTGGCTTCCTACCTTTCAAGCCCTGCCAGAGACACCATCCCCACAGCACAACTGGCTCCACACTTCCGTGACAAGCCAGATGTCAACTACAGTCCATGAATCCTAATTTGCACTGGGGCCTTGCACTTGGCTGACTCCACCAACATGGCAGATTCTGGAGTATTTTTTTTTACCTTCCTCAGAGAAAACCTCCATGAAATGACCAAGTAGCACCTGGCTGCTGAGACAAAAAGCAGGCATGTAAACAACAATACTGTGCTGGCCCAGAAGCACCCTTTAACAGAGGACTGACAGCACTCTGGTTTTTCAGGTCTGAATTTGGGAGGGGCATGGGAGGAAACAAGTGTGTAAATGTGGAAAAGGCATGTGAACTGTTGGTCACCATGCTGACAGGTGTGTAATCAGGCCCATCCAGGGTTTGCCTGTGTTACTGCTGTTGCAGCAGTGACTAGGAACACCAGTCCTGGGCTGAACCACCCCATGCTTCTCAGCACGGTGCAAACACAGAACAAACTGTCCCTCTGCAGAGTGCTTAGCAGAGGGTACCCTGACACATGGCACCAGCAAAGCCACTTACCTCCAGTCACTGTCAGTACACTGGTTTATTCAGGTTAAGAAAAAACACATCCATCTGTAAAAGCCTGTTGGGATCTTTGGACAAGACCCATACCCCTCCTACATTGTGTCTGTAAAAAAAAAAAAAAGGCTATGTTACATTGGCCTCTGAGGATAAGTCCTCATAATAAAGCTTGGGCTTGTTTAAATTAGCAGGCATTAATACTGAAAACAACTCAGGGTTTATCAGTCAAGCTAATTTATTGAAAATTACCCTGTTGTTGCTTATCTGGGATATCTTTCCTGCTGGACAAGGGCAGTGGCAGGTGAACACTCTTGGTCCCCCTTTGCACGAACTAGTTTTATTTTCCCAGCCAGGGCTCCTGCCCTGTTATAGCATTTCTGTTTAAAGGTGCCCCAAAGAGGGCAAAATACTTATCCGTCTCCTTTTTGTTTCTATTTCATGATGGGCCAAGGCACAAGGAAGACTTATTTTATTACAAATACTGCACGTGCCTAGTTTCAGCAGCAGTACCAGAGGACAGATAATGTGATAGAGTGAACTAAGGGGTATGGGAGCAAACCAGTTTTGAAAAACCTCTGGGAAACTTGTATTTTATAACCCTGACTTTCATTTATTTTCTCAATACACACTTGGAAGAAAAAGTTGTGTAGGAGATATGCCTGCCTCTGCCCTCAAGAGCTGAGAAAACTTTTACTCATCAATTCACTTGTGAAATTCCCCAGCAAAATCAACTGCCTGAAACCTTTCAAAAACACACAATGTGCTATATTAAAAGGAATCTGAAAAAAACCTTTCCTTTGACAAAGCCTTCAGCAAAGGCAGAGTAAATGGTGAGACCAGACTGCTCTAGCAGGGAACCATCAGTGTGAATGGAGCAGGGGAAGGGCTGAGAGGCTGCACGTTCACTGAAGCATATGGTTACCAATTTGCTGGACATATGTTGTATTCCCCACAGGGCATGGGAGGACTTTTGGATTAAAGGGTGTAAATCATTGGTTATCACCATAGAATTAAGCTCTATTCTAAATGTACAGAGTCTAAATATATACCTTTTTCTCCCTGGAGATCTCTTCCCCTAGTCATAGCTCAAAAAACACCAATCACACTGTGCATTGCTTTTAAGGAAGAAAATGAAAATAACTGTTCACACAGACTTTCTTCCTCTTCTTATAATTCTTAGGGGAGGGAGAGAGGAGGGGGAAGGGACAGAAAAGGGCATGGAGAAAGTAGAAAGACAGAAAAATATCTTGGGATATTTTAGCCCATAATTTCCAAAGAGAGCCATTGATCACAAATGTGCTTTTACACCACCTAATTATTTTTCAGGACTGTTGCAATACATGTTTAGGAATCTCTGAATAATAGAACCATATGGTAACATTGTCAGAAGGAGAAAATAGGAACCCAGTAGGCTGGGGGGAGGGAAAACGCATTAAAAAGTGCTGGCTGTAAATAGAAAACAATTTGTCAAAAAAAGAATGAGGAAAAAAAAAGGAATGTGAATTGTTGAAGATAAAAATTTTCTCCACGTTCTCCAGACAAGATTCCAAAAGCCTCATTCTTTGTTTCCCAGCCTTTTTGCTACAGGCGTTCCCAGAAATTTTTGGAGGTCTGAGGAGGAGCTTGGACAGTTGTTTTATACCAGGGCAGGAGCCCTGGACATGATATGCACAGGGAGTTCTGCATGTGACATTGGTTGGGTGAGGTCTGATGCTTCTGTGAAAGCTTCTCCTGGTGTCCTAAAAGGTGCTGAAGCAGCTATAGAAATATGTGAGCCTTTTCCCTGGAAGCTTTTCATGTGGGACGGTGTCTGTCTGGACAGAGGTTGTTCAGGCAATCCTGATACCTTCAGCTTCACAACCATAAAATGCAGACTTGAGGCATCCATGCTCCTTCCTGAAGAAGTTAACGAGGATGTGCTGAAGGGTTCAGCTCTCAGAGGTACATTGAAAGAGCTCATTTTAGGCCCAAGAATGTCCACCTTTGCCAGAGCATCTCAGATAGAAGCAGATGTGTATGTAATGAACAACACATACAGGACGGTATAGTTTGATTAATTATGACGGTGTTAACTCTATTTTACACACAGTGTAGTTGTGGTTCACCCAGAGCCCAGCACCTTCTGATGCTCCACACCTGTAGCTAGGCTGTGATATAGCCCCAAACCCCAAACAAATATCCAAAGTCCTCAAAATCCTTCTGGATAATAGTCTCACTTAGAAAAGAGCTGCCTGAGGAAAACCCATGCCCAATAACTGATACTGTGCTGAAACATTACTGTAGCTGAGCTCCTGTCCCCTGACTTTACATCCTTATTGCAAAGTGACCAGGTCAGAGGTCACCTTCCAAAGCAACCTAGGTTCTAACCTGCCTCACCAGAGGGACAAGAAAACACATGCTAAAAGTGTGTGTGAACTGGCTTAGGAGGTCCTTGTCCCAGTGGTTACAGGATTGGGAGCTCAGATAAGTTTCCAGAGTAAACCTACAGTGCAACACCAAACACAGGAGAGATGCACACATGCAAGAGGAGGTTTTTTTTCCACCACGCAGCTTGGGGTGAATTGTCTCCCTACGCTACTCACCTGAGTGGTGCAGGAAACCCACCCAGCTGAAATCAAGACTTCAGATGGTGACTGGGGCTGTACACAGCAGTGAAACAAGCCTCTCCTGAACAAAAGGATGCCACCAGTGATCACAATGTCCCCAGCATGACACAGGGGCAGCTGTAATTGTGCAAAGTGCTCTTTATTCATTATCCTTCACTGAAACAGTATTCTTGATTGTGCCTCTCAAAAAAACTTCAGGGCCGTTTCTTTCTTGTATTTACCAAGATGCAATTTCCTCTCTCCTCCTGTAGAGTACACTTAATCATTCTGGGAGGGACCAACAAGTTTAATTGGCCCAATGAGCTAATTTTAGATTTTAATTCCTGACTTCAGTTTCACCTGAAGTACAGTTTATCAATGAGACATATAAATGGTAACAATTTCAGGGTCACATTTTTCCAAGGGGCCCAGAAATCCTCACTGCAGTTATGTTGTTCTGCATATATAAATAACAGAAGTCACAAATGATAATTGTTAATGAGCTGCCTAATGTGCAGAGAGCATTATGTAGCCAGATCTCCAGAGGGCATTTACTGCAACCACAGATGATTGCAGAAACAAAATTGGAAACAGCTTCCCACCCACAGGCCCGTAACGTCACTGAAGGATTGGAAACTGGAAGGAAATATGAAGTCCTGTGTTCCTCCCCTTAGAAACCCCCAAACCTAAAGAACCTGAAGAAAAGCCAAGAGAACTAACCACTGAGCCTTTGACAAAACCAAAAATGACTACTCAGTCTATTCAAAAATAACTGCAGATGACATTAAGCTATGTTGCCATCATCCTTGCTTAAATAAGTAAATTTCAAAGAATTAAGAACAAACTCTTTGTGCTTATTTCTTTTCTTTAACTAGCTATAAAGTCTGGGCATGGGTAACAATCTCCCTAAACACCAGGAAACTATACAGCCTGATTTACTCTGCTAAAACTTAGTTTACAGCTGATAATCAAACCAGTATAATGCTTTGCATTGACCTGTCATTAATCTTGGCCCACGTAAATCTCTCTGGATTGCCTCAGGTGCTGGCTAAGGAAGGCAGTGGCCATGTGTTAGCCAGGCCTAAATGCAACTGTTTCTTCCTATCAAGACCCAGACCTATCACTCTTGCAAACACTTTCCAGTTTGACATTATCTTTCTGCTTTGCTTAGCATTGCCAGCTTAATTTCCCTGTCCTTCTGGCTCTCTTAAACAATTACCATTTCCTAGATTTCTCTTTTTTTACTACATGAGTTTTAGATTATTTTCTTTCCAGATTTAGAAGTCTGCCCAAGCCAAACCTCAATGTTGATTTCTTCCCAGGTTTTTATCCTCCTAAATTAACTCATACTGCCTTTTGTCAACATTGGTTGTCACAAACTTCCTCTATCCTGCCATGATCAGCTTTTGAGTATTTTGTGAATAATATTTTTTTTTTTTGCTTGTGGCAGAGAAGGCACATTTAAAATTTCCAGCCTGGCTCCAAAAGAGGGGGACAATGTACTGCACAGAAAACGTGTTCCCTATAGACATTCCCAGATGACAGAGTTGAAGTTGAATGTGACAGACAAAACTCTGCTTTCTTAGTGATTCATAAAGGATTTGCATCTACAAGAGACACCCAACATAACAATAATTACATGCCTCCATCCTTAACAAACCACACCACTAAGAAAACCTTCCCAAATGCATTTATCAGAAAAAAGTTTCAAGCGATGGCTTCTGCTGTGCTTCTGTATCTGAACTGGAGGCACTGCTTCCAGACCGAGCTTCTCTTTTCATGGCTTGTTTCACCATTGACTTCTGCTTTTATGAGGGGATCAAAGCAAGTGCAAATAAAGAGGGTATTTTCTGTAGATGTCCATGGAAACTAAGAAAAATTTAACCAACCAAAACAAACAAACAAAGAAACAAAAATAACAAAACAGGAATAAGGAGAAATTCATTTGGTACTTTGTCTTATTTAGGCTTCCCTATCATCTTACAGAAATAGCCTTGCTCTCTGAACAGCCAGTATACACAAGATTGCTTTAAACTGTGTAGCTATAACACAAGTACCTTAGACAAAATATAAGGCTTTCTGGATGGAGAGCACTTAGTCAGGGAAAGCCTTCTTAATGATGATATAAATCTGAAAACTTTAATTTCTTAGAACTGTGAAAGTTATAAGTGGATTCAATTAATTCAGCCTGTGATCTTCTATTAGTTGTCCTTTGCCTACATCTGCTACCAGATTTTTCTGGGCAAGAATAACCTCCATGAAGCTGAGGCCGTGGGCTTGTACGTAGTCCTTTGGGATGCTTGGAATCCAGCTCTCCCTGAACCCATTCTTGTCCAGCACCTTTTGTGACCTAAGATGATAGTTTGAGGGTCAACTCTAAAAAATGGCCACATAAAACTCTGCAGATGGGATGTAGTCTCTGCCATAATATTAATAAATAGTGAGTATGCAGCAACAGATTCACATTTCTATCATGTCAGCTCTGCTTAGTATCTTTTAATGAATTCTTTTTTGTCACACCACTGCCTACCCTGACAGAGACTACCATAGCATGGGGCAAGGTAACATGATTGAAGAGCTTGAGAAACATTACACCAAATACACTGCAGTGCAATTTGTACCACTCACTGCTTTCCTTCCCTCTTCTTTTTTTCTTGAGAAAAGTGCAGGTGGTGGAAATGAAGTATTCAAAACCAGAAAAGGCCTTAAAAGCAAATAATGAAAATCCCTCAGTCTAGTAACTTGAAAGCTAGCCTTTATTTTGAGATGTTTCCAGCAGTGCCAATAAACTGAGATGGAGGGTTAGAGAGAATCTCTGTCCTAACCAGGGCCTTTCCAAGCTGCCATGGTTCAGTGGAGAGTCCCTACAGGTGACTCAACAAGCTAAACAACAGTTATTAGTTACAATCTTCATTTCCTTCCCCTTATGCTAAACCTGAACCTGCTTTCTCCTTAGAACAAGGTCAGAGCTGTGGCCTTTCCCTTCCTTTCATTTACTCCCCTGATCCTATTGTGAGCATTGCTGTTAAAGTATGATGGCATGAAAAGTTCTCTTCATTTGTACCCATAAAGAAGCATCAGAAGGAAAATGATGATGCTATCCAAAGCTTTCAATCCTTTCCCCTAACTCTGACTCATGTTATCCAGTGCCATGACTCTCCATTTCTATCTTGGCTCCTTGGGTGCCCTGTGATCCAACCAAAGAACACTGATTATGATATATTTCTGTTTTAAGTCACTCCAGTTTCTTAGTAAGCCCTTTGCTGAGGAACTGCTAATTCCTGCAACCTTAATGTCATAACCATACTGTCTTTTCTGAAAAAAAAGAAACAAAAGAAAGACAGTCAGAAAAGACAGAATGAAAGAAAGTAAAACCAACTTGCTTAGGATTACCACCAAGATGTACTTCAAAACTACAGGAATTTTCACAAACTACTGCATCAAAACCTAGCTATGATTAACCAAAACAAATATATTCTATAGCATTGTTAATGCTAAGAAAGGACAAAATGACAATCGTTTCCACTGATTCCACAGTGTTGCAGCTCCATTACATTGTTATCTTAGTAAAGAAACTTTAGACATGTTTTTAATTTTTCCACATACTCTTATGAAATCCCCATAAAATTAAAAGTAATTGACACATGTGATGCTGTTACTTTTGTTCTATCATAGAAATGGAATCTACGTCTGGGCAGAGAAGACACCAGATTTTGCAACAAACAAACTTTATAATTTTTCTCTCTTTATGAGGTGATTTTATAATTCAAGGTACTTAACAATATCTTTCTACTTCTTGCTTTTTAGTTTGATTAAAGGTCTCATATGTGCCTTTCATTTCCTCACTTGCCCTGAACTGCATTTCAACCCTGCTTTCCCAACCCTGATATTTCAGATTATTTCCACAGCATAAAAATAAATCTTTTTTGGTGCTAACCGTTCAGAACATCTTCTGGTTCTCATATTGTTCATCCATCTTTCAGTGTTGACTCATCTCTGTGACGTCTACTACTATCTGTCCTGTAAATTTCCAATTCATGCCTTACAGCATTATAATGTGTCTTCCACACTGATGGACAGATATGGTTTGAAAGAGATAAGTGATAGAAAATAAAGGGCTTTCCTACTGATCTCATGTCAGCTGTGTTACTCCACACTGACACATTTTTCATCAGAACCCCCACCACAACCAGATAAGACCTCTGTTCCACCAAAATATCAGCCTTTCTTTATCTGGATGTCCTTAGTCATCATATGTTAATTAGCTACATTCCCATTCAGTGCTGTTCTACACACATTTTTATATTTGTGAAACTTTAAATGTTAAATTAGAGCTTAAGAAATTAGTATAAAATCTGAGCTTTTAAAAGATGTTTAAACATTAGTAGTAAGTCTTACTGACACAA
The DNA here is from genome assembly GCA_013401355.1 of Ceyx cyanopectus. Taxonomy (NCBI): domain Eukaryota; kingdom Metazoa; phylum Chordata; class Aves; order Coraciiformes; family Alcedinidae; genus Ceyx; species Ceyx cyanopectus. The sequence goes on along the minus strand of VYZU01049067.1, from coordinate 3,199 downwards.
GAACCTCTATTTCCATTGAGCTGCACCAGTCTACACAGGTCTAGCCACATTGGCACAGATGCTGGGCACAGACTGGGCGCAAATGTGTGACACACACCACTCCTGGCCCTTGAGCCCTCCTGGGACGGGGTTCCTGCAGGTGGCTTTTGCCCCTCACAGCTGACAGAAAATTGACCTAAACAAAGAATACAACAAAGAGCTGTATGGAAATGTTTGACTAAACGTATCTATGCCAGTCAATGTCCTTGGTAGTTTCATGGGTTTTGGCAGAAATCATGTGAGTACCCATGTTTGCATTCCTTTCACCTGAAAGCAGAGTAACCCGGTAGTTTCTGCCTTAAGGAACAGCAATACACCAACACAAGAAGTTTCTTTACATGAGATAGATGAGGGGGTAACAGGTGGTACTTAACAGACCTGAAATGAGTAGTGAGAGAGTAGGATGTGATAAAAAGGCATCATTTAAGGACATAGAAAAGAGACAAATCAAATAACTGACAACAGCAGACTGAGGACAGATATCCTTCCCAGGAAATAATAATAAGAAAACATTTTATGTTGTCACTTATCGTTGTCCTGCTGCCCTACAGCCTCATCTCACTGCCATCAGCAGTGACTTGTGCAGCTATAAGCACTGCTGCTGGCTCAGTGCTCCACTCCCTCTGATTTTCTGCTTCAGTGCAACAAGTACTTCACGCTCTGATCATAATTCTGCAAGGAGGTATGTCATTCCCACCAGCACTTCTGATAGAGAGGTCTTTCACAGTTGTCCTGGATAGCATATCTGTGAAACATCATCATATCTATGACATAATACCCACAGGTATAATACTGGAAGAATTCCTGGTAAAAATAAAGTAAAATCATAGTGACCCCCAAAGCCTGAAGGCATCACCCTCACTTCTCATCGGCCTACAACACTGAGAAGGTAAATTACAGCACACAGTACCATCTACCATTGTGTTTTGCTCTTTCTGTGAAGTGCATCAGTGGCAACCTCCCAAAGCTAGGGACAAGGGTAGAGAGGATCACTGGCAACATCCAATTCAATCTCCTGTGGGCTGCAGACTTCCGTGAGAGCAGGTCTGTGAACACGGGGACTTTCTGACCTCTCATCTCACATAGCTCGTTCTCTCCTCAGCTTAAGGGAAACTGAGGTTTCAGCCACACATTTGCGTTCTGCTCCAGGTCTGAGGAGCTTCTTGCTGTTTAGGAAATTTGAGGGCAAGGGAACCAAGCAGCCTTTGGACACTGGTCAGCAACACCGGTTCATGCAACCAGACAGGANTTCTGAAAAAAAAGAAACAAAAGAAAGACAGTCAGAAAAGACAGAATGAAAGAAAGTAAAACCAACTTGCTTAGGATTACCACCAAGATGTACTTCAAAACTACAGGAATTTTCACAAACTACTGCATCAAAACCTAGCTATGATTAACCAAAACAAATATATTCTATAGCATTGTTAATGCTAAGAAAGGACAAAATGACAATCGTTTCCACTGATTCCACAGTGTTGCAGCTCCATTACATTGTTATCTTAGTAAAGAAACTTTAGACATGTTTTTAATTTTTCCACATACTCTTATGAAATCCCCATAAAATTAAAAGTAATTGACACATGTGATGCTGTTACTTTTGTTCTATCATAGAAATGGAATCTACGTCTGGGCAGAGAAGACACCAGATTTTGCAACAAACAAACTTTATAATTTTTCTCTCTTTATGAGGTGATTTTATAATTCAAGGTACTTAACAATATCTTTCTACTTCTTGCTTTTTAGTTTGATTAAAGGTCTCATATGTGCCTTTCATTTCCTCACTTGCCCTGAACTGCATTTCAACCCTGCTTTCCCAACCCTGATATTTCAGATTATTTCCACAGCATAAAAATAAATCTTTTTTGGTGCTAACCGTTCAGAACATCTTCTGGTTCTCATATTGTTCATCCATCTTTCAGTGTTGACTCATCTCTGTGACGTCTACTACTATCTGTCCTGTAAATTTCCAATTCATGCCTTACAGCATTATAATGTGTCTTCCACACTGATGGACAGATATGGTTTGAAAGAGATAAGTGATAGAAAATAAAGGGCTTTCCTACTGATCTCATGTCAGCTGTGTTACTCCACACTGACACATTTTTCATCAGAACCCCCACCACAACCAGATAAGACCTCTGTTCCACCAAAATATCAGCCTTTCTTTATCTGGATGTCCTTAGTCATCATATGTTAATTAGCTACATTCCCATTCAGTGCTGTTCTACACACATTTTTATATTTGTGAAACTTTAAATGTTAAATTAGAGCTTAAGAAATTAGTATAAAATCTGAGCTTTTAAAAGATGTTTAAACATTAGTAGTAAGTCTTACTGACACAAGAACCTCTATTTCCATTGAGCTGCACCAGTCTACACAGGTCTAGCCACATTGGCACAGATGCTGGGCACAGACTGGGCGCAAATGTGTGACACACACCACTCCTGGCCCTTGAGCCCTCCTGGGACGGGGTTCCTGCAGGTGGCTTTTGCCCCTCACAGCTGACAGAAAATTGACCTAAACAAAGAATACAACAAAGAGCTGTATGGAAATGTTTGACTAAACGTATCTATGCCAGTCAATGTCCTTGGTAGTTTCATGGGTTTTGGCAGAAATCATGTGAGTACCCATGTTTGCATTCCTTTCACCTGAAAGCAGAGTAACCCGGTAGTTTCTGCCTTAAGGAACAGCAATACACCAACACAAGAAGTTTCTTTACATGAGATAGATGAGGGGGTAACAGGTGGTACTTAACAGACCTGAAATGAGTAGTGAGAGAGTAGGATGTGATAAAAAGGCATCATTTAAGGACATAGAAAAGAGACAAATCAAATAACTGACAACAGCAGACTGAGGACAGATATCCTTCCCAGGAAATAATAATAAGAAAACATTTTATGTTGTCACTTATCGTTGTCCTGCTGCCCTACAGCCTCATCTCACTGCCATCAGCAGTGACTTGTGCAGCTATAAGCACTGCTGCTGGCTCAGTGCTCCACTCCCTCTGATTTTCTGCTTCAGTGCAACAAGTACTTCACGCTCTGATCATAATTCTGCAAGGAGGTATGTCATTCCCACCAGCACTTCTGATAGAGAGGTCTTTCACAGTTGTCCTGGATAGCATATCTGTGAAACATCATCATATCTATGACATAATACC
>VYZU01049066.1:13112-182008 GCA_013401355.1 Ceyx cyanopectus | reverse complement strand
ATTTCTATTGTGCAGTGAGTAAGCACAGGGGTAAACCACAGTCAATTCCATAACTAGGTGGGCAGTTCTTATCAGCTTTCTCTTTGTATGTCATTTCTTTCAATACCTTGGGCTGTAACTTTGTGTTCAATATTTGGTATAAGAGCCTTCATTAAACTGCTGTAAACATACCTGATTTTTTTCTGCCTTTTTTATCTGTCAATCATTACTGTGATAGATTTCTCTCTTGCTGTGATAAAATGTGTGTATGGGTAGGTTTTTATTTTTCATATTTTGGCTGAAGAGAATGAGACTGCAGTGTCAGCTTTACATTTAAAAGCAGATTTCACTGCATGCCAATAATAAAAGCCTGGAGTAGCAAATAGGAGGTAGAAGGGATGGAGTGATGGGGTGGATTAAAAATTGTAAAATAATTTACTGTGTGTTGTTTCAATTTTGTGACTTACCAGGTCCGTGGGAGAGGAAGGGAATGGTTTGGAACAGGTGATGGGGAGAGATTGCACTTACAGTGGTCCACTCAAGAAAATAGTATTTTTGATGTTGGATCAGAATAATCTGTTAATAATAGCTGCTAGCAGGGCATGCTTTGCTAAGTAATAGGCAGGTCGTCCAGAGGGAAGCTTTTTGGGTATAGGTTTTCCTGGATGTTGGTGAGAAAAAAAAATTGTCATAAGGAGCTGACAGATCTGAGAGCAGGCTGTTGAGGGAAGACACCAGGAACTCACTGGCTGATGAGCTCCCACTCACAGAAGGGTTTGTGGCAATCTCATGGTCCCCCATCCATTCAGGTTGGAGGGAGCCCTGTGGCCAGTGACTGTCCTGATGGCTGTTACAAGCCTGGTAATGTTGGCAGCCTAGGAAGCTGGTACTGAGTGAGCATTCAGAAGGCTGAAATTTAGTGAGCATTCTTTTTGCTTTATTACTCAGAAGTAATTTTCTCTGGGTGTGTGAGCTGCCCATGTTCTAACCACCATTCATCTTGGGCAGGGTGTTATCTGTGTGTTCTTTCCTGCCTGCCTTTCTCAGTGCCTTCTGTAGCAATCCTTTGTCCACAATTTGTAGACCATCCCTTTTCACTTATGATTCATTTCGTTTTCTATGACTGCAGATTTTCTCACATTTGCAGATTGGTTATAGCACATAAACATTTTCTTCTCATATCCTAATTATTCTAATCAACAAAATTGCCTGTGGAGCAATGAATTACTATATGTGTGGGTTTCCTTGTTTTTAACATGAAGGAGTATTTTGCATTCAGAGACTCAGTTTTTCCACAGATAATAAAACGTGCTTTCTAAAAATGTGCATTTAGGTTCTGTCTTCCTCATCAGTGCTACTTTATGAGGTGGAAACAAGGATTTTTCCTTTACAAACTCTGCCATAGCTGAACACTGAGGTTATGACAGTGATCTTGCTGTTTGCTTTCAACACCTACCCAGTCTAAGGATGTCTGTACTGGAGCCTCACTGTCTCCTGTGCTGGAGGCTGCTGCAGTAAGAGTACATGGCCCACCCTGCAGCTGTCATAATATGGCACAGTAATGTTATGTTGACTTATACTACCTCAAGAACTGCTCTGGAGTTCTGGCATTTTCTTGCCTTTTTATTTTCTTACCTTTTAATAACTTTGCCATCAGTGCTCTGCTGGCCCATTCCATTTTTCATTCCCCAGGATTCACATAGATATCCTCTTAGCCTCCAGCCTTCACTTTTCAAGAAATCCTGGTGGGGTTTTTCTCTGTCCTTGCCACTTGTTAGGTGCTCAGGAGGAATTCTTGCCTGGCATTGCATGGAGTTCCATCCTGTAACAAATGCAGGCTCTCCATGCACAAGTGAGGTGCATCTCTCAGCTGCAGAAAGACAGGGCTGGAGCTGGGTTACTGGGTTCCCAAATCAGCTTATTCCTCAGGCAAGCTTAGGGAGCTTCTTGGACAAGTGTTGTGCAAGAAACTCACACCTTCCACCATTGCATCATTTGGTTTTGCTCCCAAAGCAAACATTAAGCTCTGTGGTGCTGTCTGATCCCACTGCCCTGAAAGAAGGTAAATTGGTGGGCTTTAATCCCAAACTCTGTGTGGGTAGTGCTGGATGCTAACAGCAGGCTGGTCTCAAACTCACTGCTGCTGAGCTTGGCTGTGCTTAGGGAGATGGATCATCTAAGAGGATTTCCTCTGGCTGCAGTTTCATATCTTCTTTTAATTAGCCAAAGTGCAAGGAGCAGCAAGCTGCTTTGGGAGGGCTGCTTAGTGACATGTATGAGGGTAATGAACGGCTGAATGGAGCACTTACCAGCTTGCAGGAGTGAGCTGTTGGAGCAGGAGCTGCAGGTTGTGTGGTAAAACAGGTCCCTGTGGGGCAGGACTGCTCGAGTGTGATAGTGACTTTAATGGAGCCAGAGTAATTGACACTACTGTTATTTTTCATTGCTTGTAGCCCAAACTTGGTCTCAAAAACCTTATCCAAGACAGAAACATTTCTGAAGAGGCTCAACTCCAATCTGGCTTGGACATGGTGCCACCATGTCTGAGGATTTGAGACTTAGATGACATTTTTCTTACATCTTTCTCACTCCTTACCCAACACAGTGGAAGACCAGTTGCTCTGGAGGTGTGGCCTGGAAGAGTGGGGAGCAGGTTGGAGTAGTGCAAGTTGAGGGCTGAAAAGCCATTAAGTTAGACCATTTCCAGGTGGGAGGGACTTTTTCCAAGCATCCCGACATTTGGCATGATCACCTGTGGGAGGTCACTGGAAAAGTTGAGACTACTTGTTTGCCAGTGCCTCAGGAACCTTACACAATGGGAAATAATAATGAAATCCTGTTTTTTCTTCTGGTTGGTTGTTGCTATCTGGGATCCACATGTGAAATGAACTCCGTAAGTACAACACAGTTTAATGTATATTAAACAAAATAGTAACTTCAGCTTTATTGCTACATCTCATCTGCTGTATAAATAGCAGACTTATTTCTACAATATTTTTCTTCTGATGTCTGTGCAGTGTAAGGCAGGGTAGGTTTTGTGGATGAAACAACACTTAATTTTCCCCTGCTGGACTTGGGGTAGGCACACTCTTGGAATGACTTTCAGTGTGATGACTGACAGTCCATGTGTGCTGTGGGTGGTTTGAGAAGCATCACCATCTGCTCGTGTGTGAGGCACATCACCATCCTTATGTAAGAGAAATTATCTCCCCCAGCATATCCCCCCTAAGTCGGCTTGAGCCAAACCCTCTGCTAGCACAAGGCTTGCAAATTTACATTGACTGAGGGCCTGGCCCTCCTCGTCACCCTCTCAAATTGTCCCTTCAGAACACGCTGATTACAAAACTAATTGTTGGCACATTCAAACAGATAATAACCTCCTGTTAGCTCCAAATAACTTGCCAGCTCTCATCACCTTGAAATGCTGCTTAGTGAAAATGTGTTACCTTTAATATCTGAGTTTCACTTTGGTGTTCAAATGCTGACTCGAATTGCCTGATTTACCTTCTTGGGTGTCCCTGTATGTAAAATGTAGCACCCACAGGCAAACACTCTCAGTTTAGCTTATCTCTGTCCTAGAGACTCCACGCTCCTTTGTCCTTCCTTACTCTGATGTTATTCACGTGTCTAGTAGTAGCAGTCACCTTCTCCAGCTTGGCCAACATGAAGGTGAGGTGGATGGAGGTGAGGGATAATCAAGAAACCATGATCTCACAGTGATACATAGTGGACTGAAATATTAGTTCCTGATATTGGTCAAGAAAACTCACAGGCTTGAAGAAAATACCTGACAACTCTCCTCCTCACGTCTACTGCTGCATTGCAAGGACACTATGAGCCCCCCTTGTGTCTGGTCACAAATGACAGCTTCCCATCCCAGAAGGGAGCAAAATGGTTAAGTCTGAGCACCTGCACTGGAACTTGACCAGGAACTGAGGCAGGAAAAAACCTTCACACGGCATCCAAAGCCAAGCTGCAGACAGGAGCTGGAAGCACAGGCACCATTTAACCACCCCATGGTTAAACCACCCTGTCTACTGGCTGGCAGTGGGGGACGGCCAGGGGAGGATCCCCTGTGTGCTAGATGCAAGAAACCTCTTTGCACCTGCATTATCTCTTGGATGGTGATACTGGGTGTGGCCCAGGGGAATAAAACCTCGTTCATTTTAGGAGGACAAATAGGGTGTAAAAAAAAAGGATACATAAATCCCCGAGGACCACGTGGAGGCAAAAACTCCTCCTGTTTGAGAAAGGCTGCTCCTGTCTTTGTCTTGTCTTGTTTACAGACCAGTGGATTTCAAAGCATGGCTGGATTTCAGTTATCTGCTGGCTGGCAGCACACAGCTCTTAAGAGCCATGTAATTTTAATATCCATCCTGGGCCCTATTCAAAAAGTCCTAGAGTGCTTGGGAGCAGAAACAATCCTACCTAAGCAGTAGGTATCCAAAATAGCCCTGGAGGAGGAATTCTTGGAAACCTGACTACCATTTTAAGCCTTCAATCCAGAAAAAGGCATGAAAATGCCTCTTGCAGAGAGCTGAGATGCAAGCAAGGATAACACTGAACTGCTGATTGAACAGCAGAGAACAAATGCCTGGGTGGCCCCAGAGAGCAAGGCTTGTCCACATTGAGATGCAGTCCACCTTGTCAAAGCCTCACAGTAAGAGTTTTACCTCCATCACTTCATTCATGGTGCCTCATCTTCCAAGTGTCTGTCCTTCCCCATCCTGCTTCCTGACGGTCCCAGGCTGGAGATGCAAGTTGCTTCTGCAAATCTGGATTTTCATTGGAAAAATATAGTAACAGAAGAAAAAAAGGTGGTGGTAGGATGATATAAAGTACAGCTGGGTGGATTATGCTGCAAGGGAATTAGGGAATTAATGATGCACTAGCAGCTTGAAATGTGCTGGTCCAGAGATGAAGCTTTTAAGCCTCTCTTGGCAAGCGCAGGGAAAGGACAGTGTGTCGAGCCGATGCCACCTGCTGGGGACAGCTCTCGGAGACCGACATTCACGGCACTGCTTAAACGGGTGGTTCTTAGTCGTCCTGGCACCCAAAATCCCTCTTTTGAATCTTCAAAACCTCAGCCCATGCCCCTGGGGGCCGGATGCCCACAAGCACTGCCCCTCCACCATCGCAAGAAGTGTTCCCTTTTCCCCAGGGTCCTGATCTCCTTTCTCAGATCTGCCTTATCTGGCAACTAATTATAATTCCAAAGGTAATTGCTAGAGGAGCCATAAGGATCCATAAACCGCTAATGCTGGGAGATATGTTTTCCAAAGGACTGAAAGCCAGGGAAGTGCTGAAGTGCTCTATGTTATTGTTGTGGACACGATTAGCACCTCTGTAACAGCCAGCAAAATTGCCACAAGAGGCTGCAGCAACTGATGCTGCTGAGCTGACATGAGTCAAGGTTAGTGTTCCTGAAGCTGTTCCTGTCTAATGAGAGAGCTACAAAATAAACCTGGACCTAAGGGGAGAAAAGAGGGAGGGAATTTGTGCCAGTTGTGGGGAGCAGCCACTGCTGGGCTGTGATATGTTACCAGTTATCTAATAAGCCATTTCCTAAGCTCCAGTGATACTGCTACGTACATAAATCCAATGATCTTCCCTTTACTGGTCATTAATCTGCTTTGTTTCCTAACAATTTTATACTCTTTTGATAAACGGTTTGTCTAACCACTTGGAAGGAACAATGTCACAGGCTGCACCTTAGGCATTTGCCCAACTGATGAAGAAAATCCATCATCAACTTTGCTGGACGTAAATAAAATGTCAGTCTAATTTGCTTCCATTAATCTTAAAGCCATCACTACAACAATAGCCCTATGTCTGAGCAGACTTTTTTTTTCATTTCCTGAATAAATATTTAAGCAAGCACTGAAAACACAAATATATTGCTTTCTAAAAGCCATATTCCTTTTATATCCAGCAATTTAACAATAAATTTGGATTTATTTGCTTGCCTTTCAGGCAACAGCCTGCCCACACTTCTACCACGTGTCATAGGGATGCTTGGGTGAATTTTGATGAGCATTTTATGGGCTCAGGAGTGTGACCCCCCAAGTGCCACCCCACTGGTGTCATCCCTGGTCAGTGAGTGGGTTTGGTAGGTGCTTGAGGCTGTTCTGTGAGGTCTGTAAGGGGCTGCAGCTGTTTGGTGTCCCATTGCCACATCAGGTGGGTCAAGAAGTGTCCCATAAATGCAGCAAAAAGGCACTTAGTGTGTGGAAGGTGAGACCAGCAATGCACTGTTGGCTGGAGTCGATGTAATTCCTTGCCTTGCTTCCCTCAGCCCTATTTTCTGCAGCTAAAGGGCTGTGCACAGCCAGAGATCTTTAAACACAAATCATGTTACTTGGATCACTGTGGAAAGAAACAGTTTCCTCCTCATGAAGCCCCATGAGGGGCTCTCAAATACTACTCCTGGAGCACTGGCAGTGAGCAGCACATGCCAGGATGCTTCCCTGCAAGGAGCCCAGCAGAAGCACTACATGGTACCTCAGGGAAACCCTTACAGGCTTCTCCAGCAGCTTTCAAAGTGACAAAGGGAAGAACAAAGCACAGGACAGCTGCATTCAGCTTTCCCCCTGAGTCTTTTGAGGTGAAGTGTGGAACCTCCTGCCCTTGCTGCTGGGCCCTTGGGGGCACTCAGCTTCACTTTCCTAATGGTCTTGGCTCCTTGCTGCTGCTCTCCTCCATCCTCCATCTCCAGACAGGCAGTGGAGAGGAGATAGCTTTCAAGACCTGGCAAGGACTAAAGTTGATGGGATATTTTCTCCCTTGTAGAAAAGTGTGAGCCCTTAATGAGTTTGAGAGACTATGAATATGACTTTCCACATAGGCCAAGATAATTTTAAGCTTGAATGGATTTCTGAGACTCAAACCCTACCCAGATAAATCACTGCCTGTCAACCACTGATTACAAACAAGCCACTCAGAAAGCCTTTCAATTTCTCTTCCCTGCTCTTATATCTGTTCTTAATGGGCCTCAATGCTTTGCAAAAGAATAGGGTATAGAGGAGACACTGACACCAAGAGAATGGGGAGAGACCAAGCAGAATAAGGAGAGAGCCAGGCTTCAGATCAACACTGTGGCTCTGGGTGGGGCCCAGAAGATGCTGAGAAATAGACAAGCTGCAAAATCGAGTTTTGCATCTGTTTTCAGAGCGTGATGCATTCCCCACTTGCCCAAACACTGTCCCTGAAGGGGCCAAGCCCCAAGTCTGTACAGCAGAGAAAGTGCTGGATGTGCATTATTTCTTTCAATGTGTTGTGTGGGAACAGACTTTCCTCTCTCAGGTTTTCTTTGTTGTTCACATGGAAAGAAGCCCACCCATGTCACTTACAGAATGTACATACTGAATTTTCATAAATACACTGAAGAAGCTACACACACCCAGTCTGATAATTAGAGTAAATTAATGCTGATAGAATGCTTTTGTCACCACTTGTCTGACTCAAGACAGAAAGCAGGGAGTCACATCCCAAAGGAAGAGAAATCCTTTTATGCAATTAATTAGGCATGTTTTAAAAGGAATGCAAATCAACCACGATGGATGAGCAAAACTAAGGGACAAAAGGCACTGCCTTTATGCCTAATGCCTAAGATTATATTAACAGAACAGATGTTATGGAGTTTCTGGTTCATCTATAGGTCAAAGGACCAATAAGCCCAGAACAATGGTATTTAATCCAAAGTTTTTAATTGTGACTGCTGAAAACAGGGTATGACCAATATAAGGGCCTGTGAATCTTTCCTGATAGACCTTCTGTTACAGAAGCATGAAGTGGAGCCTCCTGGTTATAAATTAATCAAGAATAATTCAAGGTTTCTAATAATCAGAGGAATTAAGTTCTGGAAGCTTTCAGACAGGAGAGATAGTGGGCTGGGAAACTCTGTCACACCCCCTGAGGCAGCTTAGATGAAGAGAGGGGAAAATCTTGAAGGCTTGGAGTATTCATCCTGCCCACACCCACAGAGATTGTTTTTTAGCATCCCCTAATGATACCAAGCAATAGCATTGGACCTGAGTCTCCCAGTGGACTAACTATCCTATGACAGAATTGCCCACATTGACATTTAATGGCAGCTCTGTTGGTCCTTCAATACCAAGCCATGGCACCCTGGACAAAGACACATGGTAACTCACCTCTTTTCCATGGACTCCTCTGTGAAGCACCATTTGCTCTCCTCCATCTCCAGATGGAAAGGATGTCTGCCATGCACTGTGATGGGGTTGAATGATGGGTCCTCTCTCAAACACTGGCTAGCCTCATAGCAGGACACTGGTTTAAAACACTGAACAGCAGCTTTCCACACAGCAGTAGATTTCTGGAATATGTTCCTAGAAGATTGTGGAAGGAGGTAGTGTGAACAGACTCGAAAGACTTAACAAACCCATGGACTGTGGATTTAAAAGAGGGGAATGAGCAAATATGTATCCTTCAGCACACCTCATGCTGCTACTGTAAATGCTGAGGGATGGGATCAAACTTGCATCCTCTCCCTATGAAACATCTTCCATTGGCAGCCTTGGAGACCCAGGTTTGGGTTAGAAGGACCACCCAGCAGAGCAGTACTTATGCTCCCAATGGGGATGCTGGAAAAGTCTAGTGCAGTTCAGTACCAATGAGAAAGGTCAGTGCAGCCACAACCAAGTGATCATTCTACCTGTCAACTGGCTTAAGCATGCCTTTGCCTTTTGAAGAGCAACCCAGACCATTTGGTGAGCAAATTAGGATGAGCTAAGACTCACAAGTGCAATTTGAATGAGACATAGAAATAAAAGATAATAAATTAAAAAAAACTAATAAAAAATGGGGCTCCAGTGAGAAAGAAGGAAAAAGGAGAAAACCTGCAAGCCTGCTCTGCTGAGGGCCATGACCAGCAAGTCAGTACCTCTTCTCAGAACATGCAAGGAGAGATACTCCCAGTTACAGAACAAAATAGCCCCAAAAATATCATCAAAGCAGAAGACTGGTGGGGAAATGGTAAAAAGTCCTTCATCTGAAACAAAAACTAGGTCAATGCATCGTGTGAAGGAGGAGATGGCTCTGTGCTGGCAGCAATGGCATCATTTTTAGGCTGGTGATCAGCACAAAGAGCTGACTGCAGGTGGAGAATTGCTCTAATTCAGATGCACAGAGCAGTCTGAAAGCTTCTGGGGAGGACAGTTCACTACAAAGACTTACCTGGAGACCACTCAGACTGGCTTATTAGAGCTGAAAGACAGGTGAGGAAAAAATGACCTTCAAAAGAACCCTTCATTTGTTTAGAACAAGTGTATGACACAGCTGCACGAGGTGAAGGTTGGGCCAAATTCCCACTTAAGGGCACCATGAACTGCACAGCATCTAGGAATGAAGCCTGTTCAGGGAAAGGGAGGGTGTGGGTATATCACCAGTATCCACAGGGCCACTGCCTCTGTCAAGGCAGGGACAAGGACTGCAGTGCTTCAGCACAGCTATAGATATGGTGTTTAAACAGGTGAAAGATCTTTCTGCTTCAGACAAGGAAATCCCAGTATAAACTGAAACATACCTGGATGTGACAGTAGTATATAAACTTAAAACTCAGAACAACACTAAAAACTGTTTCCATATTAAAACCAAACCAAACAACAAAAACACAAACAAAAACACACCAACCACACAACAAAAACAAAAATGATACAAAGGAAGAACCAAAATCTGTTGACCTCATTATAAGCTTTTCCTAAAAGAGCAGATCCTGTTTCTCATGCTGAGCTTCACAAAGTGCATTAAAGAAGTGTATCCTTAGTCCAGAGAGAAACACCTTAGCCAACTACAAAAGCAACAGGCAGATCTGAACCAGCACAGCCACTCTCAGGATTTGTGCTCACCCTCCTTGGGCACAGTAAGGCAGCAGAGCTGCCTGGTTTGGGTGAGCAGCGCTGTGAAGAGCCCACATTGCCATCGTGTGGTGAAGCAAAATTCTCCTGCTGTCGTTTCCGTATCCCTGTGGCTTCAGAGAACAGAACAATCTGGCGCAGATGGCTCCACACCCGGGCTGAGCAGCGGGCAGAGCTGCAAGGTTTCCTCTAAGGCACTGTCTCCATCCTTCACACCCCTCCCACAGCACAGCCCTTTCCCCAGGCAATGCCAGGGGAGGCACTGCCAGCCCATCCCCTGCCCTCCCTCTGGCCACCTTGTGCACCATGGCAAGGCTCCTGCTCAGGGAAGCAGCTGCTGGGCACCTGGGTAGGTTACAAGGCATGGAAACGTAGATGTATATATACAAAACAATGTATATTTGTTTATCTATTTGACACCAGATATAAAGGTCTTAAAACCATTAAAAAAAATAAATCTCCCTCCATTTCCTATTTGGCTGCAAAAATCAGTTGCTTTTCAATTATCAGACACCACAGACTTTTTAAATATGAAGAAAATACATCCCCTGTCAACAAAGAACAGAGGAAAAGGTGGATGCTGACATAGAGATGTGTAAAAAATTTTATAGAGCAGGGACTAAATTGAGCAGTTTAGTGTTTGACAGATCAATTTTTAGGTCATGCTCCCTTTTAACACTATGATTTTTATTAAAAATCAGGAATTAATTAGCCAGTACTGTAATTAGGCTCAGGTCCCAAAATAAACCCTTAACTTTAAACATTCTGAAAAGCAAACATGCTTAAACACAATTTCCATCCTGCTAATGTGTCACTAATTATTCCAACTGCACTTACAGGACAGCTGTGGTGACCTCTGAAGTATTCCAGGTCACTACTTGATGGTAGCTTTTTAGAAAATATGGAGCAATTTAAAGCCTTTGAACTGTGATTTGTCAGACTTTCAAACATTTCTATTCTAACTGGAACACATACTTTCAGTTTATACCTTCATTTATACTGAAAAAAATAGTGTAATTGATTATTTCTCATTTTTCACACTCAAAACCATGCAAGTAATTGCTAATTGACAACCATTCCAACAGCAGACCGCTTTGAAATGTCAGGATCCAACCCTCTTCAAATAAGTGGGTACTCAAATATTTCAGCTGTCACTGGGTTTAGATAGCTGAGCAGTCTGTATGGTAACTGCACAGAACATGCCCAAAAGAATTTCTGTGTTCCAAGGAAGCACCAGAACCCAACACATGGACATTAATAAACGAGACAGACAACAATTCTTGGTCAGATGCAAAAGTAAGCTTATGATTAAAATTCCAATCAGATATTTAGCCATTTGTTATTTTTTAAGGACCAGAACAAGGACACAAAGTCATACATAACTAGAAGTTATTTTATTTCTGAGCCTTCTGTGCCTTCTCTGACTTCTGTGGCTTCTCTGACTTCCTTGGCTTCTTCTCTGACTTCTCTGGCTTCTTGCCTTTTTTAGAAGACATCTTCTGGAGCTTCTTCATTTCATGCTTGATAATCCTGTTTCTCTGTAAAAAAAAAAAAGAAAATATTGACTATTCATCAGAACAAAACCAGCAACAGCTTAAATATTATTAATTTAAATGCTAAGCTTTCAGATCCTGCCCATTTAATAATCACCCTTTGCTAACCAATTATATAGTCAGAAGATTTAACATGCATTACATTTAAAATGTCAAATTCCACCTGAAAATGTTCTGATCTGTGAATTGGACAAGACTCTTGTCTGGTAACTTGGGCATCTCAATATTTTGTGTGTAATGCCTCTCTAGAAGGAAATAGTAACAGCAACCCATCAAGAGCACACAATTTAATCAGCAGGTGATTCCTTCCTCAGCTCTAAGGTGGAGGACTGACACACAGATCACATGGGATTCTGTGACTACTGAAGAGAAAAAGGTGGCCAAAGCAGCATGAAAAATTCAAAGCATTCAGAGTTTGTGTTATTCCATAACCCAAGCCAGCTATGAAAGCAAGATTACTACCACCTGTATGATGTGAAGGCTCTAGAGCCATCAAGCAGCAGCAGCAGCACTTACCATTTTCTTTGCTTTCATAACCTTGTAGCGATCGAAGTCAGTCATTTTGGCTTTCTGTGTGAAAAGAAATCAATCATGAAGCTCTATACATAGCAAAACTCAGTGTTTCAAAGCATGCCAGAAGTAACCCTGCCCATCTCCCAATCAGGTTTAGCTGCACACGTGGAACTAGCTCACTGTTAAGGCCTTTGGGAAGTGATGGTGCAGGGAAAAAGGTCACTAAAATTAAAGAATACCTTTTTTAAGTTAAAATGCAGCAAACTGGGAAGTAGCAACTTAAAAAAAAATCTATGCCTTGTCTAGCTTTAACTCATCCTGCAATGGAAGACATGGATTCTTAGCCTGCACCCAGATTTAGTAAGCAGGAGCACAAAGAGCATCACTCAGGCAGGGGGAACTGCACCTTCTCTCGGGCTTCGATCTTCTTGGCCCATCTGGTGGCCGCCCACTTCTCGCTGATGTTCTCCTTCTCCCAGGCAAGCCTCACACACTTCTGGCGAGCACTGCAGGACAGACACAGTTACATTCACAGGGGGAAAAGGTTCTCTCCAGTGCTGGCCCAGCAAATTCCACACACTGGAAGATGAGCTTTCTGCATTACTTCAGACAAGCCAATGCCACACACCCCGCCCTGTGGTCTTTTTGTTGTGTAAATGCTTTGGCAGAGCTGACAGGGGACCCCAGGAGGCACTCACAGGCTTTCCTAACACTGCTTCACCATCAAAGGCAGCAATGTGTGTTTCTACAGTACAGAAACTCAGAGTAACTGAGATAGAGAGCAGAAAGAGTTCTGCCTTCTGCAATTCCAGTGTAGTTCTGCAGGCAGGGCATGGAGAGAGTCTGAGAGTGATGTAAGCAGCAGCAGAAGCAAAGCTGCACCTGCTTCCCTCATCCCCACCACAGCTTGCCCAGGTCAGTGTGCTGCTTCCCTTGCTCCTCAGCAGGTTACTGGCCAACACTGGCAGTAACAGTGCCAACTCTTTACTGGGCACACAGGCCAATCCATCTATTTCATGTTCCATGAACTTCCTAGATTTAACAGCCATTAGATCAAGTGACAGCAGGAGTCACTGCTGGGTTTTTTATGTTGGTTTTTTTGTTGTTTGGTTGGGGGTTTTTTGTGCTTTTTTTTGGTGTGTTGTTACTGTTTGAATGGTTTTTGCTTGTTTTGTTTTTAAACACAAAGAAATGCCAACTCACCTGTGTGGGAATTTGAGAACAAAGTCAGTCAGCTGCATGCACTTGAAAGGCATGGCCTGCCTCCTCACACCACTGCAGGGGCCATCAACCAGTGCCTGAAAAACACACGTGGGGGTTCTGGAGCAGTTTTTTAGACAGCACCTTCCTAACAGAGTATGGACATTCCTGACAGCAGTGGTGTAAAACTGAAACTCTACGCAGACCAAACCTGGTGTGTGAAGTCTCACAAATACAACTGAAGCTTTGCAGGAAGAATTGTAAAGGCCTATCTCTGTCTTTGAAAAGCTAAACAAACTGAACTTTAAAACAGAACTAAGATTAGATACTTCATCTTTGCTATTTTTTTAGGAGTATTAAGTGTAGAACAGTTCCCCAGACCAAGCATTTGCTTTAAGTGTACATTAATGCCACTGCATTCACTCATTTTAGACTCCAAGCAGCATCACTTTTCACTGCTACTGATAAGAAACACAGCAAATAGGGGAATAAAACACCAGCCAGTGGGGAAAAAAGCTTGCAACTGGAAGTTTCAAAACCAACAGCACTTAAACACCATCTTTTTGACAACTGCTCATTTATTTCTATTTATTCTACTATAGTTTTTCCACATTTCTCTTCATTCACGTAGAATTCCCTTTAAAACCGACACAATCTTCGTGTACAAGTTTCAGTTACAGCAGAAGGGAGCAAAGGAGGGCAGGGCAGCCCCAGCTTACCCTGTTTTGGTCAATAACATCCACGATGGCCACCAGCTTGCCAGCGTGCGGCCCGAAGGAAATGAAGGCAACTCTGCCGATCTCCACGAAGCGTTTGAACACCTGCGGGCGGCAAGAACCGTCAGGAGCGGGAACACGATTTATCCATAGGACACAGCCGGACTCGAGGCTCTCCCGGCCCTTTCAAACAGCTTCCCGAGCTTTCCAAGCGCACAACACGCCTTCGCTTCACCAAAGGCCTCACGGGAACGCCCTCAACTCCTCTTCGCCGGCCGCGGTGGCCGCGAGCAGGCGGAGGAAGGCGGAGGAAGGGAGCGGAGAGCGGCGGGCGGCAGCCAGACCCGCCGGAGAGCGGGGAGCCGGGAGCGGCCGCGCCGGGCGCTGTCCCCAGAACGCGGCCATGCCTGGCTGCCGGCCACGCCGCGCCACGCCCGCTCGCCGGGACCGAGCCCGACCCCTCACGGGGGAGGGAAGCGACCGCGGCCTTCGACCCGCCAAGCGCCGGGAGGCGAGCGAGGGCGGCGCGGAGAGGGAAGGCCCGAGGAGGACGGAGAGAACCGCGGCCGCCCGACCTACCATGATGGCCGCCCGCGAGCCGAAAGGGAGGGGGTGCCCCGGCGGCGGCCGGAAATGCCCCTGGGCCGGGACTGCGCGTGTGCGGGGCGGGGCTGGCGGGGTAACCCCCGCTTAGCGGTGCCGCGCTGCGCGTGCGCCCGGTGCGGGGAGCGCACGTGGAGGGGGCTGGAGCGTTTCTGCTGCGCGTGCGCGTTGGCGGGCGGCGCGGCGGGACGGGAGCGGGGAACCGGCTGCTCCCCCTGCCCTGGGCCACTCCCCCTGCCCGGGGCCGCTCCGAGTCACCCGATAGAGAGCTGAAGGGGGCTGCGCGCCGCCTTCTTAGCGAGAAAGACTTTGCTCTCGTTCAAAGAGTTTAGGTGGCTCCGCTCGTACCGCTTGGGTGGGGTGAGGAGGGAGGTTTGTGGTGTCGTGTCCCGGAGCCGGGGCTGACAGAGCCAGAACAAACCGGCCGTGGGTGCGTAAGAACGGGCGAGGGGCCAGCTGGTCCTGCGCAGGAATAAGGGTCAGCTTAACACAGGCGAACACAGTGAGGAAGACTTTTGGCGACCACCAGGCAATTCGAGTGTCCATGTGTTAAGGACTTTTACATATATTGAGTTTAGGGAAAACATGGCTCTGTTAATCTGTCTCAGAAGAATAAATCATATATATGTTTGAACAGGACAAGAGCTAATGGGAGCAAGTTGGAGCACAAGAGGTTTAGGGGAAACACAAGGAAAAACTTTTTCCCAGTGAGGGTGCCAGAGCCTGGAAGGGGCTGCCCAGGGAGGTTGGGGAGTCTCCATCTCTGGAGACACTCAAGACCCACCTGGATCTGTTCCTGGGCGACTTGGTCTAGGTGACGCTGCTCTGGCAGGGGGTTGGACTAGATGATCTTCTAGGTCCCTTCCAACCCCTAACATTCTGTGATTCTGTGAAATTGTTGAGTCCCTATGACCGAGCACCCAGCTGTGCCCATGAGCACCCAGAGCGATCCCTATGCACCCAGTGCTGCAGTAAACTCTGCCTTCAGATACCCTCAACGCGAGTCTTGGAGGGTCTTCTTCACCGTGTTGGGATGGTCACGCACCCCGAGCTCCTCGCAGCCCTTGCTGCTCTGCAAAGGCAGGGAGGGGCTCTGCAGACCATCGGGGCACGGCAGAAAAGCTCAGTGGGTGTCAGTTCACCGGGCTGGTGTTGATGGACAGGCATGAAGATACTGACATGCATGCTGATCACGTTTTTCAGGCTTTTCACGGTGGGCGCTGCCCGGGATGAGAGGTGGGGGTGCCCGGGATGAGGGGTGGGGGATGCCCGGCCGGGCCGTCCCGCAGCGCCGCGAGAAGGCCGCGCTTGGCCGGGAAGTGAAAGCGAACTGCGCAGCGGGGAGGAGCGGAGCCGGCCGGGCAGGGGAGGGGACGGAGGAGGCGGTGCCACCGCGGCCTCGCCGTCCGCCGGGGTTCTGCCCGCCGTGCCGATGTCCCACAGGGCACGAACGGGGCAGGAGGAGGAGGAGGAAGAGGAAGCAGCGGTGAGGGGCAGCCAGGCGAGGCCCAAATGCCACCCGGAGCCGGCGGCGAGCGGCGGCAGGAGCCAGGACCGGCATGAGAGGAAACGGAAGAGGCAGGAGGCGCAGCAGCTCCAGAAGCTCCAGCATCTGGAGTCCTTGTAAGGAGCGGAGGAGGGGAGGCTGCCCGCGGGCACCCCCTTGCCCGAGGGGCTCACAAGAGCCCGGGCCCCGCCTGGCCGCCCCCCGCTCTCCCCTCAGCCCGTCCCATTGGCTTCGGGCGCTCGTTTCCAGTGGGGGTTGTTGGGTGTTTGTTTTTCCCCGTTCGCTCCCGTCAGCGGCTGCTCCGGCTCCGTCACACTGGGAATAACGCGGCCCGTTTCTGTCCACGGGCGGCTCTGGGCTTCGGTGCTGTCCCTCGGCGGCTCTGGGAGCGGAACCGGCGGCTTCCAGCAGCGCTGGGCTCCGGAGCTTCCTGCGAAGCTGCCCGGTGCCGCTCTAGAAGCCATTCATAGGAGGAAAATGGGTCTTTCCCGGCTTCTTGGAAGCCTGGGAGCTGCAGCATGGAAGCAGGGGGTGTTTGGTCAGTTTCCACTAGAATGGGTTAAAAACAAAAGAGCTAAAAAGGTTGAAGATCTGCCTCCTGACTCCATGATGCTACCCGTGGTGCTGTGAAAGATTTCTGCTGCTTCATTGAAAGGAGGATTGGACCAGATGATCTTGTGAGGTTCCTTTCAATCCCTAACATGCTGTGATACTGTGAGTTGAATGGAGTAAGATCAGAACGTTCACAAGAACATGATTTTTTTCCTTTCCAAGTGTTAGTAAATATCTGCTATGAAATGCACTAAGCAGCACTCAAGGTTATTTCATAGACCATTTCATGGTGTTCTGATGTTTAACTCCCAAACGTGCACTTTCTCTGTTGCCATTTGCTATGTAGCACCTGCTTGCTATTTGGATTTTAGTAAATGTTATATCTGCTCCAGAGAAATGCTGCAGGAAGATGGTACTTTGGTCAATAAGGTTCTGACTTTAGGTTTTAGACAGAATAAGATTAAATTATTATATGCTAGGTTTGTCTGGCAAAGCTTAGGTGTAAGGAATGGTCTGACTTGACATTTTTTAGCTGAGCATGTCTATGATTCAGCAGTGCTGGAGTAAATTAGGATCAGTGAGATCTTGAGGAGGGATGCAGCAGAAAAAGAGTGAACCGTGCACTTTTAGAAGCTGAAACTCCCTGTACCACACTACCCTGTAAAGCAGTGGGATGAAAGCAGTTCTGCCACAAAAATATGAATCTGAAGGATGTTTGCAAGAGACAAGTGTGGTGATGTGACAAACTCCATGTCTCAGCCTGCTTGTACCCAGGTATTCATGTTCTGCTGTGATTACTGATTACTGAGTAAAATTCAAGGGAAATGTGAGGTGAGGGTTTTAACTCTATGCCATTGAAATACTGTATATTCTCAATGTATTTGTCTGCTAAGCTGTGAAGTGACAATATTTCTATTGCTTTTCAGCTATGAGAAACCTCCCCCAGGGCTAATTAAGGTTGGTAAATCTACTGCAGCAAATTTTCAGCATTATGAGGGATTGTCATATAACCTGTCTTTTAGATGGTTATCTCAGGTGTCTACATACCTATATAAATTACAGCAAGAAGTAGGTGCTTCCAGGGCAAAACACAGAGCTCCTTGAGCTGCAAGATAGCCTCTTTGTCTTGGTGAATCCAGAGTGAAATGCCCAGAATCAGACAGCATGATCCCAGTTCTTTCATTGCTTCCTGGCAGTCACACCTCAGTATTTCGTAGCATGGGTAGAGGGGAGTTGTTTATTGTGAAGCAGATTTTCACTTTGAATGACACCTCTTCAGGATTGTTCTCCATGGCTTCTGATCCAATATTTGTGTAAAAATAACCTGCCTTTCACAGTGGCCACTGCTTTTGCCACATATATGTACCTAAGCCATCATCTAAAAAGATACTGCTCTGTGTTCTAAAGACTTTTTAATTGTTATGTCTTGTGAGCAGAAAGAAGAAAAAGAAGTTTCTGCTTGTTAAGGTTTCATTTATATTATTTAGTTAAGTAAATTACTAAAATGGGAAGGAATGGAATTAATATGGCAGTGAAGTTCAGAGTGGAAAACTGAAGGGTAAGGAAACAAAAAATTACTTGTTAAAGGGGTCAGGTATTTTGAATCCTTTACCTGTTACAAGGAATGCTGCAGGGGAAGTGGTTTCCATATTAAGTGAAGGCTTGCATACTTGGAGTTAATAATTTTTACAAAGCTAAAAAAACCCAATATTTGATTTTTATTGTCATTTTCTTCCATAGGAGAATGAAACCAAACCAGAAGACTGCATACCTGATGTTCCAGGCAATGAGAGTGCACGAGAATTCCTGGCACATGCCCCAACAAAAGGGCTTTGGATGCCTCTGGGAAAAGAAGTCAAAGTCATGCAGTGTAAGGCTGAAAAGATTCCAGGTGTCATTGGATCTTCTGATAACCTTCTGACCTCTGATAACTTCCACCCTCTGTTCACTCTGGGGAGGGTGGAATGTCTGGTGGACAGGTGACAAAGTCCAGGTAGATGGGTATCTTGTTGATAGACATACAGCCAGTATCTGGAAGGTTGTAAAATCCTTGCATTTTATAGATGTTAAATTTATCAGCACGATGCTTATATCTCTCAATGCTCCAACAAATGGTAAATATTTAGCATACACATGATTTGGGGTTTTGTTTGCATTCTTGCTGATCCTGCTGAGGTTCAATTCACTGCTTCTCCTTTTTTCAAGGTTGGAGGTGTAAACGTTATGGACACAGGACAGGAGACAAGGAATGCCCCTTCTTTATTAAAGGCAATCAGAAATTGGAACAATTTAGAGTAGTGAGTACAAATACTGTGTTGTTACTGCTGTGGGTTTTAATACTGATGCTGCATAATCTTTCAAGTGAAGAGAAGCCTGTTAGATGATGCCTTATTAAGGACTTTTCCTTGTCTCTAGTAGAATATAGATGCTGAAAATCTCCTAATAAAGAAAAAGCTACAAATGTGGTTGGATGTTTGACTACTTTGCAGCAAATCTACTCTTCGAGAGGAAAATTAGTAATTGTCACATTTAAAATTGGAAATCTTCAAGACCCTGTTTCAACCATTATATTCCATTTTTTGTGATTAAAATGTCAACGTAACAAAAACTGTGTAGTCAAGCTTGAGCTGCCCACATTACAGCTGCTTCAGGCCTTCAGCTCTCACTGTGAACAGCCACATCATGAAGCCTGTTGTCTAGGTCTGTAATCCACTCCTTGTCTACAAGTCTGATCTTTTGCAACATGAGGCTGCATCTCAGTTCCACAGATTCTGTCAGTGTGGCCTCTTTAACTTGCCTCCTGTGGCTCTGTTAACCTATATTTCAAGATGTCATTGCTTTGTGTCTTCTGTCCTCATTTGTGTCCTTGAGAAAAGCCTGGACTCATTTTTTTTCCAGCTTCAGAACTCATACTGATTGCATGATACTGCAAATTGTCTTTTTAGCCCTCTCCTGTAACCAGATTGCCTCTGTGTAGCACATAGCAGGCTAAGACAACTCCACCTTCATTAGCTGTTCATGTTCCCTGCTGCTTTATTCTTGTGTGTCTGCATCCATGTTTTTAAAAGTATCCTATAATGGCACAGCTCACTATTTTGAACATCATTATTCCACCTATGTCTAGATGTTCCTATAGTACAAATATGGTGTTCTTAAGTTAACTGTGGTTGAAGAGGGAGAGAAGTAGTGTGCCTAAAGAGTCCCCTTCCTTGGTGGTGTAACTAGAGAAGCTTTTCCTACAGTAGAAAAAAAACAAAGAACCAGTTAATATGAATGGTGTGAAGTCTGAGAGTAGACTTGGGAATTGAGAGCTTGCTAAATCTGTTTCATCTCTTGATAAAAACCTCTTGGAGTGGGTTGCTTTGGTTTATTTATTTATTTTTTTTAGGAAATACAAATCAGTGGTAAATATTTCTATTGACCAACACTCGATTTTCTGTTTTCCACTTTGAAAGGCACATGAAGACCCAATGTATGACATCATAAGGGAAAATAAACGTCATGAAAAAGAAATGAGGTAAGTGGATCTCTGTAGTATTTGCAGCTGGGCTTTCATTTGATAAGATGATACTAATGTATAGGTGAATTTTTGGTATAAGATGCCCTCACCAACTCAGAACACTTTTTTTTAATGGCAGTTTCTTTATGTAAATGGTCTAATGCATTTCTGCATTCTCAGTAATCACTCAGTAGCACTATCTACCTTTTTAATTCTATTAGCTTCTCCATTTTTTCCAAAACAAAGTTTAAATAGGAGTCAGATTAATTTATGCCACTATATTCAGGATTTTTTTTCACTAAGAAGTTGTCTAAACTATGATACATCAAAGTGCCTTTCAATAGGCATGAGGGGGTGAAAGTGTTCTCCTACCCTGTGCATCTGAGCTTCCATTTCTCAAGCTAGGAAGGAAACAGGTGAAACCTAGAATAAATTATTACAGGTAGAGAAGGGCTAGAAAGGATTCTCATTCACATTTTTTAAATCCAGGATACAGCAGCTGAAGCAGCTCCTGGAGGACTCTACCTCAGATGATGATAATAGTGACAGCAGTGATGAGGATGATGATGATGACAGCAGCTCCACATCCTCAGGGAGTAGAGAGAAACACAAGAAAAAAAAGAGAAAGAAGGAAAAGAAAAAAAAAGTAAAGAAGAAGAAGAAAAAGAAAAAGCACAAATCATCTAAAGAGAAGTCAGAATCTGACTGACAGCAGTCACCTGCTGCATGCTCAGTGACCCCTACTTGTGAACTGCAAGAAAAGATCCAAAGAGGAAGAAACCACCAGAAAGGGCTTCACTAACCTCAGAACATACAGGTGGATGCATAAAGCATCCTACACTGGCTGCCCTCTTCTGCCCCCCTGCAGTGCTGCATTAAACAACTCTCAACCAACTATCTCATGCTGTCAAAGCCTGTGTTCAGGGTCCCCTGCCCTGGTCACCCTGGGTTGCCACATGTGACAACCAGCAGAAAGCAGCAACCACCAAGTATTGCCAGCAGACCTGCAGCTCTAGCAGCCTGGCTGCTGTAGTCTCCTCCATGAAGTTCTTCTCTGCAAAGCCTCATTGCACCAGGACTGCAGCTTGCACCCTGCAGAGCACAGACTCCACTTCCAGTGCTTACAACAAGCAGTTTGTACTGGATTTTGTTGGTTTTTTTTTTCCCCCTCTGCACACTGCCTACATGCTGAGTGCAGTTTATTTATCCACATACTGGCAGCTAGGGAAATAAAGAGCACTGCTGGAGGTGGAGGCAGAAATTAATTGAAGGGATTTAAGACAAAATTGCAGTGGCAGCAAGACCTGGGTTCTTTTGTGCAGCAACATCTCCACATCATCACCATTCATATGCACAGTCCTGCAACATTTCAAGCATTCTCCAAACCCCAGAAGTGGCAGCCAAGTGTAACTCAGCTTTGCTGTAAAGAGGTAGTGGGTTTAGTAATTTAAAAGGGGGCTTTCATGTTAGAAATTAAAAACATGAATTTCTACACACACTTGGGTATCAGTTGTTTTGATACATTTGAGTAGGGGTTTTCTTTCCTTTTAAAAAGGCTTGAGGAAATAAATTCCAACTTATTTTTTATGTTTACTAGAATTATTTTATGTAGTAATGTTTTGGGAATCATCTCACAAGAATCTAAGTGTGTAAGGAGTTGAGAATGGTTTTCAGCTATGTGCATGTAACCTACAGAACAGTAGTAAAGAACCTGAAAGCAGGAAGAAGGGGAAGTTGTGTGTAGTTCATTGACCTGGACTCATCTGGCCTTTCAATAGTCATGCAGACTTGACTAGAAATACTGAGATCCCTCTAAAACCTGCATTAGAATAGCATCTCTTCTTGAAGGACCTACTTTGCAAAAGGAAAAATAGATTTGCTTTGCAAGGACTAGGAAGGACTTCTATAGACCTTCTCTGTGCTAGATTGGGGAAAAAAAAGCATGATAAAGCTCTAACATTGAGTCAACATCACGAGTCAAATTAAAGACCCACAGACCATTTCTCCAGTTACAGGTCTCCATAGAGGACACAAAAGTCTCCACAGAAAAAGGGGAGGAGGGGAAAGCATCCCATCAACTCACTGCTTTAGTTTTAGTCCTCAGTCATGCATTCAAAGAGTAAGATCTGAGGAACTGACTTGAAAAGTTCAAGCCAGCACCTGACTTGATGCAGCTTTAACTATTTTCCTTTACACTTACACAAAAACAAATCCAGCCAAAAACCCAGCTGATGGAAGAGAATCTCATACCTACACCTACATCATATAGACAATCTGACTGATATGACACTCACAATCCTGCCAAGTTTTAAGAGCAGGGCAGCAGTAAATGATACATAAGGTTGTTCCTGCATATATATCCCTCTCATAAGGGTTTTCTTGAAGATTGAATACAAGAAGTCTCAAAGTGCAATTCTATTAAATTTATTATTTAAATAGTGGAGGTGTCAGTTGTAAAAAAGTGACTTGTGTTAAATATTTCCATTTAATAGTGTCCCCAGTCTCTACAGTGCTATTTTGGACACTTCAGGAGTGCACAGCAGCTTACAAAATATTCAAGAGGGGAACAACCAAGTTTTGGATTTATACAAATGTTTGATACATTGGTTTTCTTCTCCTGCCCCAATATTTGCATTATTTTCTCTTATAGAGGGACTTTCTTGTTCCATACCCTAAAGAAAAAAAGAAAAGAGATTGTTACACATTCTCCCACTAAGTAATACATATCATTTTGCTTCCAAATAGACTAGACATGAGTGATTGCCTTTTTCTGTTGCAAGGGAAGACACTGATGGATACTAGAATTATATACTCAGCTTCCCAAAGTGATAAATTCTGGAGGAATGGTGTTGGACTGCAGAATATCCCAGTATAACAGGTCAATAAGAGTTCCATATGAAACTCACAGCATATTTTCAGCATGCTCTTGTAAGTAGGCTGTTGAATACAGCCAAGCAATACCAGCTGTATCAGAGAAATACAAGTAGTACTTCAGGATTATGCAGGTTTCCTGGGTGTTTACACTGAAAGGATCACCACTTAAAGGTTTAACATATATGAAAATAATTTTACTTCAGGACATGCCAATTTGACTAATAAGATGCTTGAGTTTAAGTTTCTATTACTGACAGTACAAATACATGGGATTGTAATCCTGTTAGGGATGAGTGAGTCTTTTGAGTGAATATTCATTTGCTTTACTACCAATTGTTCTTTTCCAGAAGGAATCCTCATCTTTCAGGAAGTTTCTTGGATGCACTGACCCTTTTCAATTTAACTTTTTCAGACTGTCCCACAAAAACATGCCATTTTCCCCTCCATTGTTTTCCCCACCTTCCTCCAAAGTATCATGAAGTTCTTACTCTATAAAGCTGAACTTAATTCTCTACGTGCATTTGTGTTCTATCAAATTAGAGAGTTTTGGTAAAGGCAGACCCATAGCTTAAAGAAAATACACTGTAAAGCAACACAGGAGCCAACAGTTTACTAAGTTGATAGAGCAGTTTGAAGAGCAACTACACTACACCAGTGAAGTTTAGTGGTAGTTTGTTTTGGGTTTTGTTTGGTTGTTTTAACTGGGGGTCCCCCACCCCTTTCCCTTACATTCCTTCTCTTTAAGCTGGTCAAAGCTACAACAACACTCACGACAAGGGTTCAAAGCATCACTTGCTTTTTCCTCACCTCTTCACACACAGCATCTGCTATTATTTCACAAGCAACTCAATACCCTTGCAGTCCAAACAGAAAGCAATTAGCCCAGAAAACAAATAGCTCACGAGTGGAGCAAGTGCTGCCAGCTTTAGTGTTCCCAGCTGGTCCCTGCTCACCAACCTTTGCGAATGCTGGTCTTGGGCACCTCCCAAGCTGCTTCTTCCTCCTCATGCCTTGTGTGTCTGCGTTTTGTAGGTGGCTTGTCTAGTCTCTTCTTCTTTGGTTTAACCAGAGGTGGGCACCCTAAATAACATACAACTGCTGTTATTTCTCCAAAGCAGAGTCTTAAAGCAAATTCAAGCTTGACTTTGATTGGCAGCAACAATTATTTTAGAATTGTTTTATTATTTTAATGAATTGTTTTAAGGAGCTAAGAACAGTGCTGCTAAGTGAAGTATTATTTTCATTTTTTTATAAAACACACTACCTTAAAAACAAAAACAACTAACCCACAATATTTTGAAGAAATATTTGTATTTAAAACAAAGACAAAGCCTCCAATGCAGGAGGAAAATCACAAACCTTGACATGCTCAAGCAGAAAAGCAATGCAGAGAGACAGAACTCTGCATAATACACTCTGAATAGCAACCTACTAGGCTGCTGAAATAGAAAACCTGATGTATGTTATCACTGAACTGAATACAAGCCAGTCAGCAGTCTGCTCTGAAGTCAACTTCATGCTCTATTATTTGATGGACTGATCCCATGATACTTGAGTGCATGTGACTGAAAGGAGCAGGAACGCTCAGACTACAGCAAGTGCTACAGTGGTTCCAACAGCACACTGAGAAACACCCCTGAAAAGCATCTAGAAACAGATTAATTCCAAGTAGACCTTAATTGTAAGGAAAAGAGCATTCTGCTTTAGATAGTTTCCACATCTGGCTTTCCTCCTAACCTTATACTTTGTTAGAATAACTGATTTCTTCACCTCTTCCACAACCAGATTTACACTCAGATATCCTTTAGCTGTAATGAGTCAGCAGTTGGTCCATGCTATTGTGTTTGTACATTGACCTATGCAGATATCACATGCTGTGTGTTCTATTCATCAAGATAGGAGCTATCACTTCATGTGCACTTGAGAAGCATCTGGGTATCAGTACTGCACTTTGTGCAGCAGCAACTTCACACAAATAAGGGCTTTCCCTGACCAGAGCAAAGCATTCCATTGATTTCCCATAGTAGCTTAAAAAAAAGTTAGCTATGATGCA
Organism: Ceyx cyanopectus; assembly: GCA_013401355.1. Taxonomy (NCBI): domain Eukaryota; kingdom Metazoa; phylum Chordata; class Aves; order Coraciiformes; family Alcedinidae; genus Ceyx; species Ceyx cyanopectus. Next base: position 157,084 of record VYZU01049066.1, on the reverse strand, counting down.
TCCTTATTCACATGCTTGAGTTGGAGAAGGGTACAAATATACCCTGGGATGTACTGACAGGCATTTCATCAGTATCAGAGCAATGAGAATTAGTTTTAGTACCTTCAAATCTTATCCAAATATCAGTTCTTTTTAAATGTTCCTGGAGAACACAAATACAGTGAAGTAGTAAATTGTACCTTGTTCTTCACTCTTGCCTGAGGGTGAAAGACTATCTTGTGCTTGGGTGGTAAATTTGGGTTTAGCACCACTTCTAATCCAATACTCCTCAGGTGATATCTCCATGTTCTCTCTCAACAGCTTTCCTAATTAAAAAAAAAATGTTGATTTAAGGTCAGGATTTAGTTTTGCTAATGCTAATACTCTGCTTGATCCACAACCCAGAATGCAAAGTTTGCTACTGAATCTAATTGTAAGAGTCTTAAATTTAAAACATAGTTCTCTGGACATTTGACAGAAGTTACAAGTTGCTTCAAGTCTACAAATATTGCAAAAGAAAATAAAGTTTAAGCACACTAAGCTTGTTATTAGAAGTTTAGAACCCTGGTTTAGATGCCTTTCACAATATAAGACTGTACTAAGCAGCAGCAGCCACTTACTGAACTACCCACAGGGCCACTTATGAATCCCTACTGGTAACTTATTTCTAGTTCAAATAAATCCAATTTCTACCACTATCTACCACTGATTAAACACAAATGCTCTTTTCCAGATCAAATTTAATACCATTTTACACATTTTTATGAGAATACAGCAGAACTTTTGCTGCTGATAGCAAGAGAGCAGCAGCTACAGTAAGAAATTAATGGTTTGACTGCTGCAGAAGTTACACAAGGTATGGCCACCACATTACAATGAACTTAATCCTGGTTAATCCACAGGGGCCTGTGCTGGGAGAGTCAGAATGTTTGTATAACATTTAAATGCCAAGTTTTCAAGATATTATGACACAAAGGTAAATGATCTAAAGCTTTTCAAATGAAGAAATTGTCACTAATGTCAGAAAGTTCAGTATATAAAGTTAAAGGAGGGCTTCTGCAAAATTCTCTGCTGGTTGTGAAGATGCAGAATCCTCAGGCAATAGGTAAAAAAAACTGCAGCAAACCCTCTCTGCCTCAAATTCTGCAGCACTTCTGCCTCCAAGCCAAACCTGTAGCCACACCACTCACCTTCCCACTACCTCATGCTACAATTTGCAACCACAATTTTTGGTGAGTTCTGTTCACAGCAGCACTTGGCCCTCAGCAATGAGCTTACCTCCCAAGAACTTCCACAGCATTCGCTGGTGTTCGAGTCCCTCTCTTCTTGCTTTGGGCCTCTTTCTTCCACAATACCCATAGTCACTGTAAAAGACTTCACTGGTTTCTTTCTCCTTTGGCTTGTAAATGACACCAATGCTTTCTCCGAGCCCAAGCCTAGCTTTTCTTTTTTCTTGAGGAGGCCAGCTAATTAAGTGAGCTGGTATAGCATTTTTAGGTGGTTTCCAAAGCACCCTCTGGCCAACTTGGTAGAAACTTCCTTTACTAGGTGCTAAGATTCCATAGGGAGTGGCTTCTTGAAAGAAATATCCAAGCTCATCCATGTCATCATCATAATCATCATCATTGTCATCGTCATCGTTGTCATCATCATCCTCCTCCTCCTCCTCTTCCTCACCCTCCTCCTCTTCAACTTCTTCTTTCTCCCTCACAGAGTATTCCTCCGAGTCCTGTATTTTTGACAAACTCTTAGCTGTTTTTTTCTTAATAGAACGTATTTTTTTCTGACTAGATGATCTAGGAAGGGCTCCCAGCTTTCTACCTTTACTGGAAGCCTCCTTAGCCTTCACGGTTGAAGAACTGTTGACATCTTGGTCATTCAAGCTGTTCACCTGCTCCTTTCCTACCCCTTCATCTTCATTAAGGGACCCACCACTTCTCATTTTCTCTGTACTTTTCTGGAAAGTATACATGCTTTTCTGCAGCACATAGTCAGGGACAAAATAAGACACTGGGGCATTATCAACTGATGACCCTTCCTCTCTAGAGGACATGTCATCAGAAGAAAGACTGAGCACACTGGGACGTTTCCTTTGTGGCAGCCCAACATCATAGTTGTAGTTGGTCTCCAGATTGTCCAAAGAAGCCAGCCAACTATTGGAGGGAACATACTTCTCCATTGATTCATCACACCAAATACTCTTATCCGTTTGACTTTCATCGGCCACACTGTGGCTTAGATTCAGCTTTTTCTGCTGAAAGCTCAAGTCACCCATGACCTCCATACTAGATGGAAGTAGTCCTGCTGGCTGAACAAAGATGGGCTCTTCTTGAGAAGGTTTGGAGCCTGCAGACTTTTTAGAGCTAGATTTCTTAGCTACAAAATCCTGTCTGATCACTGGTTGATCTATGCTGACAGTTCTTGCCAACTCTGTGATTTGCACTGCCATGGGCTCAGCTGGAGGGGATTTTGCCTGCTGACTTGCATTCACCTCCTTTTCTGCATCTGGCCTCACTTCACCATTTAGGACCTCTTTTTCTTGCACCATTTCGACGCCCTGTTTCGAGGGAAGAACAGTTTTTCTCTCATCTAAGGAAGCTCCTGACACCATTTTCTCCCCTTCATGAGGGCTGTAAATCATCCCTTCACACGAGCTAAGAGAAAATAAGTCACGCTGCACTATGTTCTCTGGGACTGGTTTACCACTTGCCACATCGTACAGAGGGATAGTTTCTTTAAAGGACTTCCACAGTTGAATAGCTGGAGAGCCATTTCCATATTCTATTCTCACTTCTTCCTTCTCAAAGGCATAGCTCCCAGTAGGAATATTTCTATACTGTGTAGAGCTGGAACGGCTCTCATTATGAAACTCTCTGTCTACTGCAATGGAAGATCCAGATGAATCTTGTTTCTCTGAAGAACTTTCACTTTCTGTACCTATACCAGAAGAAGCACAGGCCATAAATCCTGCATCACAGCCTCTCGTTTCTGTCCGGGGATCTTGATGCTTTTTTTGCTTGTTTTCAGGCTGTCTGGGATCAGTCTGCGTTTCTTTTGTCTCCATTTTTTTCCCAGGGGCACTATAGTGTCTAAATCTGGTCGCCTGATAAAATACTGGGGAAGGCGTGGGAGCATTAAAATAAGGCCTCCTGTTAACTCTTGCATGCACTGGATGCTGTGGAACAAAATACCCAGGGTACTTGTGCAGTGCAACAGAATAAAATGGAAAACATGGATTTGCACTTTGGAAGCCTAGACATGGGATAAAAAAAAAGAAGATATATTTATCTTCTGAGAGAAGTAATTGTGATTACTATTTGCTTGCACACACAGGGACAGCTACAAGTTCAGACACACAGCTAAATAAGAAGCTTCATCTGTCAGGACTGGGAAGGAAATCTGGTGCAGAAGCCCAGAGAGCTCCTTGTTATGGAACAGCTTATCAGGACAGCTGCACTTGTAGCACAGCTTGATTTTATTCCCTGGAACATGCACAGGCTGTCTTCCTGCGCTATTGGATAAGAAGCTGGTTTACATAGAGACACATTTGTTTCCTCCAGCAGTAATTCCCTAAGCAACTCTCCCACCCAGGGCTCCCGTTGCCTTACCTGGAGCAGGTAAATAGTACGGACTGTAGGCATGGCTGGGGTACCACAGGTTTGGAACAGGCTGTTGTGCTGTTGGCTGGGCATAAAAAAAGGGTCTGGTGTGGCTCGTGGAATATGATCCACTCTCTGAAGTTGGGGCACTACTCATTTTTGTGGTTTTTTTCTTAACACTGAAAGAGAGAAATGAGCAGCATTAACCACTTTAAAAGTTATCCTCTGTTAGAATTCAGCAGACATTCTTCTCCCAGCCCAGTGAAATCAGAGCTTTCTAGAAGCAAGCCACTATTTTCCAAACAAAGTAGAAACTGACACTACTATCAAGGTCAGAGATTCTAGTTCTCCTTTACTAAGCAGCCTTTTATACACAGATTTCAACATTAGTACTTTAAGCCAATCTTACAGCACCTTTTAAAGCAGAGGACACTCACAGGGCCAGTAACTGCAATTATATCTTAAACGTACACATACACTTAAGTAGCATAAGTAGCAAGAGACCTCAAAAAAAAAGAGCAAGCACTAAAAGGCTTCACAGTCAGAATGTTAGTGCTTCATGAAGAAAACACATTGCTAACATACACGTGGTATTTGAGATCATCTTAAGACCCCTGTTAACTCAGGATTTGTACTTTACAACACACAAATAACACCAGCTAGTATAACAAACCAAATATTTCAGTGACATCATGTGCTCAAGCTACACAATAGGCAATAAAAAGCAAAATCTTATACATAAGCCCACATTCAAAGCCATATAAAATACACAAGAGAACTAACTAAATAACTAACAAAGTTATTTGCTCCAAGTCACACAAGTGATACAACTCTGTCATTCACTGACCATGAGAAAAAAAAATAAATCAGAGAACATAGATGATCTAGCAACTACACGCACCAAAAAACCCAATCCAAAACACAACAACCCAAGCCTCTGAAGAATTTAAGCACTTCAAAGTTATAGAAAAACAAACAAGCAACAAAGAACTCCAGACCTGTTCGAAATCAGCTCGCAGGGAAGTTTAGAGGTCCAGAAAGCTCTGAAGAATGCTGGAGCCCTCTTCAGTTTCCATCTAGAATAGCCTGTCAAGCTCTTCTAAGCACCCAAAAGCCTACAGAGTCCCCTCACTCTCCTAGGCCAAAGCTCCCCAAATTATTTTGACCTTTGANTTCTGTTCAAAGCTCCTGTTAATGACACGTATATCAGAACTCTACAGGGTGTGAGGGTGTAACTTGAGTTTATTCTGGGACTTTGAGGAGATGGCAGCCTGAGTGGCACCTTTGCTCCTCTGAGGGACAGAGCACATGCTGGGAGAGGTGGTGGGAGAAGGAAGCACAGGTAGGTGAGACAAGAGGAAAACAGGTATGGAGAATGATTATGTTTCTAGGCTGGGAAACTCATGTCATTTCTGTTTTGTTTTTTCTTTCTTTGATGTCCAGATAAACTTGGCTTTTGCACTAAGACAGAAGTTATAGGATGCCTGGGGAAAATTCCTGATCTCATTCCTCACAGACCTCCCTGTTCAAAGCTTGTTGGGTCCGTTGACAGCAGCTCTTGACTTTGTGTGTGGGTCACTTTTGTGGGATGTTTTAACTCCCAAACTCCTGCATTCGTCAGATCAAGTTTTCACCTTTTTGAAGTTAAATTCTGAGCTTTGCTCTTGGTGGATGGACCTAAAATAAAATTAGTTTTGGGGTGTTTTGTTGTTTGTTTGTTGTTTTTTTAAACTAAAACAAAACAACAAAACAAACCACACTCCCTAGCTTTCACAACTTGCTGGTCCTCAGTGTTTTCCTTGGGACCAGATGTCAGACTCTTCCCACCTCCCTCAGCCCTGCTGCTTCCTTCTAGTGTCAGGGTCGAGGGCCCATAACCTTTGGGGAATTTCTCAGGGAAACTTCACCCCTGAGGCTCCTGCTTTTGACCAAAGGAGGGAGAAAAGGGGAAAAGGAGGCTGAGCTGTGCTCCACAGTCGGCCCTTGCATGGCCGAGAAGGCAAATGGGCACATTAAGAAGAGTGTGAGCAGCAGGTTGTGGGAGGTTCTCCCCTTCTGCTCTGTTCTAGTGAAGCCACATCTGGAGTGCACTGTCCAGGTCTGGGCTCTCCAATTTGAGACAGACAGGGAGCTACTGGAGAGAGTCCAGCAGATGCTACAAAGATGCTGAAGGGACTGGAGCATCTCTGTGGCAAGGACAGTCTGAGAGTCTTGGGGCTGTTTAGCCTGGAGAAGAGCATCCTGAGAGGGGAGCTGATCAATGCTGATCAATATCTAAAGGGTGGGTGTCAAGGGGATGGGGACAGACACTTCTCAATGGTGCCCAGCGACAGGACAAAGGGTGATGGGCACAAACTGGAACCTGGGAGGTTCCATCTGAACAGGAGAAGCTTCTTTGCTGTGAGTGCGTTGGAGCCTGGCCCAGGCTGCCCAGAGAGGCTGTGGAGTCTCCTTCTCCGGAAAGATGCCAAACCCGCCGGGTCAGCGCGATCCTGGACCCTGCTCTGGTTGTCCCTGCTGGACGGAGCATGGGGGTGGCACCAGGCGGCACCCAGAGCTCCCATCCAACCCTTCCCAGTGTGTGACTGGGGCGGCCTCCGGGGTGCAGCGAGACGCTCCTGCCAGCAGGCGGCGCTGCGGGCGCGCTCCCGCCTCTCGGGGGCGNGCGCGAGGCGCTGGCGTCGGCCGGGGGAAGAGGAACCGGAAACGGGGGCGGGCCGAGGCACCGGGCCTGGCGCGCGGGGCCCCCGAGCATGCGCAGGGAGAAGCGGGCAGCGCGCGGCGCATCGTCGCGGCCGGCGGCGGGGCGGGAGGAGGAGGAGGAGGAGGGCGGCGAGGAGGAGGAGGGTGAGGGCAGCGCGCCTGCGCGCCTTGGGGCCGCCGCCGCCTCCGCAGCCCGGGCGAGACCGGATCCTCCTTCTTCCACCTCCGCTCCCCCGGCTCCCTGGCCGCCCGCGGTCGGGACGCTGAGGCAGAAGAGGAAGCGGCGGTCAGAGGTTTGTCCGCGGGACGGGAGGGGCTGGCGGCGGCTCTCCCGCGCTCCGTGAGGCTGCGGCCGCCTTGTCTGGCGCGGCGCTGGGGCCGCTTCCCGTCCGCTGGCCGGCGGTGGCCTGCGGGGACGCAGCGGGGGGTAACCGGTCGCCCCTCGCCGGGAGGGATCCCCAGCTAGGGCGGGGAGGCTCTCGGGGGGCTCTGCGGCAGCCGGGCCGTTTCTCCCCCATCCCCACAACACCCCCCAGCCTGGGCGCGGCTCCCGCCGGCCCCTTCCGCGCTCTGCGGCCGCTCCCGCCGGGCCGTTGCGGCTGCCGGGCCCGCTGGACAGCGGCGGCAGAGCCGTGGCGGCGGCACCCCGCGGGAGGAAGGCGAGATGCCTTCTGGGCCGCCTCCGCGCCCTTGGCCGGGGTTCGGGAGAGCCGGGAGGAGGCGCGAAGGGGGAAACGCGGCGGGCTCGGGACGGTGCCTCCTGCCTCGGGGCTGTCGGGAGGAACAGAGAAGGCGGTGAAGCCGCGGAGGGGCTGGAGGGCGCACCCGGGTATCGGGAAGAGAGGAAATCCCGTGATCCCTCCTAGTCCCGAGCGCAGCGGGCTCGGTGCCGCTCTAAAGCTGAGCAGGCTGCGGTGGGTGCAGCCGCGCTGGGTTTATTTAGAGGTGCTGGAAAGGACAGACGGGGACAAGTCTTGTAGGAGAGCATCACTGTTTCTTCTCATTGCTGTTCCTTCTCCCGTTGTGTGCGTATATGCGTAGTGTTGGTGCCCTAAGGTGGCCGAGGGTGGGCTGCGATGCTTATGTTGTGGATTGCAAGGGTCAGATAATTTTCACTGAGCTTTAGACTAACCATATACATGCTATAGATTTGAGGTTAGCCATCGGCATGCCTGTGATTTTTCCAGTATTTACTATTGCCTCTGTGATGAGCAGGATATGCTGCTTTGGAAATCATGGCAGTGATGATTCAGAACTGGGTTTGTGTGCAGTTAGCATCTGCCTTCAGAGAGGTTTCCTGGCAGAGCCACAGCTTGGCTTGCTGCAGTACTTTGTGCTGGACCTGAAGGGCTGTGTCCTGTTGTGAGCCCTCCCAGGGCTGTGTCTGCTTGAACTTTCAGATGATGTGTTTAGGAGATCAATAAAACAGGCAATTGCATTCAACTTCTCATAAATGTACCGAGAGAAATGGGTAATTTCAAACGTTTAGTATACTCAGCTGTGTAAAAATCATGTCTCATGATCTGGGTATAGGCGTCACACCTCTTCCCTAATCACTTGTGTGTGTGTGTGTGTGGAGTAAAAGGGTCTTGTCACACTCAGTGCTGTCTAACTAGCATCTTGCAGGGACGAACCAAAGCACAAAAAAAGGATGTTGCTGCTTACTTAGTATTTGTTTGGGACAGGTGGTTATTGTTGGGGTTTTTCTCTGTGTTTGTTTTGGTCATGTAGTTATGAAACAGACCAAAATTGCTGCAAATCCTTCCATTTCTCTTCCTTAATCTAGTGGCTATTGCATTTGGAGAACAAATTTTATATGCATGAGTAAGATGCCCATTATAAGACTTTTAACCTTTCAGGAACTAACATGGTTAAGCTACATTAATTATTAATTACCTTCCTAATGGGGAAATGCTTGAATTTATAGTTGAACATCAGAACATCTTCATATTTAAGGGAGTGACATATATTTGTGAACAGGAATTTAAGCTGTTAAATAAAACAGAGTAGCTTCATTAACACACCAGAGTTCAGAGAAGAAAGACCACTGTTCTGCACAGAGATGCTCTGTGGCTGGATCCTGGTGCAGACATCCCTGGCCCACTCTTTTTTAAAGGCTCATTTTCCAAAACNGAAGCGGCGGTCAGAGGTTTGTCCGCGGGACGGGAGGGGCTGGCGGCGGCTCTCCCGCGCTCCGTGAGGCTGCGGCCGCCTTGTCTGGCGCGGCGCTGGGGCCGCTTCCCGTCCGCTGGCCGGCGGTGGCCTGCGGGGACGCAGCGGGGGGTAACCGGTCGCCCCTCGCCGGGAGGGATCCCCAGCTAGGGCGGGGAGGCTCTCGGGGGGCTCTGCGGCAGCCGGGCCGTTTCTCCCCCATCCCCACAACACCCCCCAGCCTGGGCGCGGCTCCCGCCGGCCCCTTCCGCGCTCTGCGGCCGCTCCCGCCGGGCCGTTGCGGCTGCCGGGCCCGCTGGACAGCGGCGGCAGAGCCGTGGCGGCGGCACCCCGCGGGAGGAAGGCGAGATGCCTTCTGGGCCGCCTCCGCGCCCTTGGCCGGGGTTCGGGAGAGCCGGGAGGAGGCGCGAAGGGGGAAACGCGGCGGGCTCGGGACGGTGCCTCCTGCCTCGGGGCTGTCGGGAGGAACAGAGAAGGCGGTGAAGCCGCGGAGGGGCTGGAGGGCGCACCCGGGTATCGGGAAGAGAGGAAATCCCGTGATCCCTCCTAGTCCCGAGCGCAGCGGGCTCGGTGCCGCTCTAAAGCTGAGCAGGCTGCGGTGGGTGCAGCCGCGCTGGGTTTATTTAGAGGTGCTGGAAAGGACAGACGGGGACAAGTCTTGTAGGAGAGCATCACTGTTTCTTCTCATTGCTGTTCCTTCTCCCGTTGTGTGCGTATATGCGTAGTGTTGGTGCCCTAAGGTGGCCGAGGGTGGGCTGCGATGCTTATGTTGTGGATTGCAAGGGTCAGATAATTTTCACTGAGCTTTAGACTAACCATATACATGCTATAGATTTGAGGTTAGCCATCGGCATGCCTGTGATTTTTCCAGTATTTACTATTGCCTCTGTGATGAGCAGGATATGCTGCTTTGGAAATCATGGCAGTGATGATTCAGAACTGGGTTTGTGTGCAGTTAGCATCTGCCTTCAGAGAGGTTTCCTGGCAGAGCCACAGCTTGGCTTGCTGCAGTACTTTGTGCTGGACCTGAAGGGCTGTGTCCTGTTGTGAGCCCTCCCAGGGCTGTGTCTGCTTGAACTTTCAGATGATGTGTTTAGGAGATCAATAAAACAGGCAATTGCATTCAACTTCTCATAAATGTACCGAGAGAAATGGGTAATTTCAAACGTTTAGTATACTCAGCTGTGTAAAAATCATGTCTCATGATCTGGGTATAGGCGTCACACCTCTTCCCTAATCACTTGTGTGTGTGTGTGTGTGGAGTAAAAGGGTCTTGTCACACTCAGTGCTGTCTAACTAGCATCTTGCAGGGACGAACCAAAGCACAAAAAAAGGATGTTGCTGCTTACTTAGTATTTGTTTGGGACAGGTGGTTATTGTTGGGGTTTTTCTCTGTGTTTGTTTTGGTCATGTAGTTATGAAACAGACCAAAATTGCTGCAAATCCTTCCATTTCTCTTCCTTAATCTAGTGGCTATTGCATTTGGAGAACAAATTTTATATGCATGAGTAAGATGCCCATTATAAGACTTTTAACCTTTCAGGAACTAACATGGTTAAGCTACATTAATTATTAATTACCTTCCTAATGGGGAAATGCTTGAATTTATAGTTGAACATCAGAACATCTTCATATTTAAGGGAGTGACATATATTTGTGAACAGGAATTTAAGCTGTTAAATAAAACAGAGTAGCTTCATTAACACACCAGAGTTCAGAGAAGAAAGACCACTGTTCTGCACAGAGATGCTCTGTGGCTGGATCCTGGTGCAGACATCCCTGGCCCACTCTTTTTTAAAGGCTCATTTTCCAAAACAGGTCAAGTCTTTCCACAAAACAGAAACACCCTTGGGGATGGAAACTACCCGTGCTCAGCCTAGAAGGCCGGTTGCCAAGTGAAGTTGTTGGTTTTATCTAGTGCTAATTTTCTGAGCAGATATTTCCTTCAGTGTTTAACTTCCTTTAGGAGCAGAACAACAGGAAAGAAACTGGTAATGAGGAGCACTGTGACCAAACATGTTGTTAGTGTGTAGTCTGCCACTCCTGGTCTCTAGCCTCTGCATAGTTTCAGACAGCTCACCTACCTCGGAGTTGTACTCGCCTCCCAGGCATAATATATGTGGAAAATAGGAGTAGTTTTCAAGTGAAGAGTCATTTTCAAGTTGATAACATTGCAGGAATAAAACAGTCCTTGTTTTTTTTGTGGAATTTCATGTTGTTGCCTTATTGGACTCTCCTTGATGTCCTCGGGTTTCTGGACTGCAGTGCTATCAAAGACACCTTTGATGGCTTTAGAAGACAGGAATACTTCCAAGTCTGGAACTGCTTCATCAATTACCTATTTCTTTTTTTGCTGCCAAGGATGCAAATTTGATACATTACTTCAGAATTTAGAGCTTCCAATTTCTTTTTCTTCCTCCTTTCCTTTCTCTTGGCTAGGTGTATTGATTTACATAATTGATTTTAATCATTTTTAGTACTTCTGTTCCCCTTCCTCTTAGCTGCTGTGGTCATTTTGAAGTTGTAACTCTCTCTGCTCTTAATAGTAACAAGAATTGAAGTGCCAGAGCTCGGCACTGTCTGTGCTAGCTGGGAGCATTGCTATCTCTGCACACATCAGTGCTTCTATAACTTGGCTTAGGGATGTTCAGCCCTTAATTCTGATCTTTTATTATGTTAAAAATAGTGAATGACTCACGTCGTTAGACGTGTTTTTACTTGTGATTTGTGCAAAGCTGCCCTTGGATGGAAACAGGAGTTTGATTAAAAGTGTACAAAAGTAATATTGAAAGCTTTTGTTGTTATAAATATTAGTTAAAACTAGATTAAATAGGTTGAGTGGTCAGGCTAATAAGGCTTGTGGGTTTATTTTTCTTCTAAACATACAGGTTTATTCAAGTGTGAACTGTAGTTATTGAAGTTAGAATTCCAGAGATACTTAGGTGGCTGAAGATGCAGATAGGGACCTATGAGACTTCCACAGCTCTTTAAGAGTTTCCTAGAATTTTATTGCAAGAATCTAATCTTGCAGACTTCTTAATGGGATTTTCAGAACTTATTTCTTATCCTTGTGTTAAAATATCTAAAAGAGCCAACCAAGCAAAGCATGTCTATGTAGCTGCTTTGCCCCTCTTATAATATGGAAAAAAGAAGGCAAATTTTGCTGTGAATTAGTCCAGTTGAAGATTAATTATGTATCTTACAGCTTTCCTGACTAATTAAATTGAAAACAATCATCATGTTACACAGTGAATTATAGTGTTAACAATCCCACTTACACATATGCATCTCTGTTTATCAGTCATTGCCTGACCTCAGAAGATAAACAGATTCAGGGAAGTCAGTTAATAGCCTGTCCCATAACTCATTAACATCTGATGACTAATTTTTGGAATGGTCTCACCAGAAATACATGAACAAGCATTAAAAGCCACCTTGATAAAATTACTTCAGATGAAAGGAATAATTACTTAAAAACAACCCCTCTTATCAACCTGTTAATGCTGCTTCCAGCTTGATAAGGAGCTCCTCTGCATGACCTGGTAATCATTTGGTTTAGTTTGCTCTCCAGTGCCCTGTGGCCTTCCACCAGCTGCTTACCAGTCCTGTTTTAGCTGGGAGCTCACTTCCAAGAAGCTACCCAGAAGGAAACAGTCATTCCAGTGACATTGTTGAAGGACAAAGTCTTATTCACAGAACCTGTATTCAAGGATTATTTTTATTGTATCAGAATTTCATTTCAGAGGACTAAGTGAGTTCTAAGCCAGTGTCAGCCACAGGTCTCTTCATCTGTGGCCTGGAAAGTCCACTGTCATAGTTAGGAGAACTACAGGAGGCTGAAGTGCATCTGTAGACACCTTGTCAAGTTCTCTTGGGAGAGCTGTGAGAGAGGTAGGTAGCCTTGGAGCATTTTCCAGACACAAAGTCATGTTCCTGCATCACTCACCCTCATGGTCTTGAACAGATTCACTTCTTCTGGACAAATGGGCATGCAAGTGATGGTCATTTTAGACCAGAAATTCAGAGATCCTTGATGTGTTTTAGAGTATTTAGTATGGTTCCATTACAAGGGGAGAAGATGGGACTCCTGACTTTTTGACACATAAAGATTTTAGTTCTTTAGCAAATAGTAACTGGCAGCAAAATGCAGCGTGGATGTGGAGAACAGGGGTGATGTCCATAGTGTGTTCCTGCCATGTGTCACCTCCCTGGAGCACATCATGGAGAGGAGATGGTGTCAGGTCAGCTGTAAACCAAGGACACCAGTTCAGAGGTGGTTCCCATCACAGAAATGCTCTGCAGCGAGGCTCCTGTCATCTCCTCAATCTTTTCTGCTGCTCAGGGTCACACTAATGTTCCAGCTATTTATAGTCATTAATTTCACAGTTCCAACTTGTCTTCTGTTGAACAGGTCTGCTTTCTCAGTTAGGGACTGTCAGCCACATGCTGCCAAAGTGGTTTTAATCTCACCAGCAGGTGTATATCCTTGACTGGTTCTGTTACCTAATGACTTCACCAGTGCATATTAGTTTAGATTTTACTCTTTAAAATCCCATCAGCCTAGGAAGTGAGGGTGTCAACAACTTTTGCTGCTGATGCTCTGCCTGAACAGAGCTGAATCCACAGGCTTGGTATTGCTCTTGAAGCTTCACTCCTAAGCCAGGAGGAACAATGCTGTGGAGAGCCCCGGGGCAGCAGTGGAGCCAGGAGCTATTTATTTCCCTGGGCCTAACACACTTAGGAAGTCTGTGCATCTGTTTAAAGTTCAGTGCAGAATCTGTCAGTGGATTGGGTTGCACGTTAAGCTGTTATCAGATAACCAGGAGAGTGGCCAGGGATGCAGAGCCAGGATCACACTGGTGTGAGCAGGAGCTGTGACTGGAAGCAGAAGGTCGTTGTTTTACACGAGCACTGTCTGTGTATCCTTGGAATACTGGTGGTGCTTTTGTGACTTCAGCAGTTTCTGCACCTGAGACTTGGAGGCCTGAAGCTGAGCCTTGTGCTGAGATGTGTTGTTACAGCAGATAGGGATCTCCCCTCCTTCCTCCCCCAAATGTGAACATATTTTCTGTCTCTTAATTAACTGGTTTCACCTGAACAAACAGTGCATATTGGCCTGTTTTCTAGTTCAACACCCAGTGAAGAGATTCCTGTTTGTGTGCATTTCTTCCCTGAGAAAGATCAGTGACACTAAATGAGTAGTAAAGTGGCATTAATTAAGTGTATCTGTTTCAAGGGAGGGTGTTACAAGACAGCTGTCTCTGAACTATCCCAGGCAGGGCTCTGTTGCAGCAGCAGTTCAGTGATGTGGCTGGCAAGGATTTCTGCAGCCTTCAGTGGGGTTTTTGTATGGAATTTCAGGTATGTCATTTCAGGTGAGGTGCTTCTGCATTCACTGACACCATGAGCTGTAATGATAGTGATGTCTGAGACATGAGACACCTCTGTGGTTATTCCTGTTTTGGAATGTGAAAGAACAGAGCAAGATTAAATCTGGAAGGGTTCAATAGATATGACACTCAGATGGCCTTTATGTTTGGGATTTTACTGTCACAACTATCCCATTATTAATTCTCTTTGTCTTCACAAGGTGATGCCATTTTTAAGAGGAGAAATGCCCCAAGAAAACAGACTTTGGTAGTGTGTGATCCTTGCTCTGTAACTACTCCAGGTGTTTTGCCCCCTGCTATTCCAGAATCCCTTAGCTCCTATTATCTCCTTAGTTTCCTTTCTCCCTTCCTGCAGCAGTCATGCTCACCTGGCTCTATGGGAATGACTCAGAAGGAAAAAATGGAATGTGAAATGCTAATAAGCATTGGGAATATAGGTTGTGAGGGGTTTTTTTTAGCTCTGGTTCTGCTTGTTCTCTAGTAGAATGCCAAAGGTGAAATAAATGGGTTGCTGTTGATGTTGAGAGTTTAGCTGGAAAATGATGGAATGTTGAAGGAGCAGCATTTATATTTCCAGTGGCCTGGTGTTGACAAGCTTTAAGTAGAAACAAACACAGAGGCATAAGAAGTAGCTGTTTAATATGGAACTGAACTAGATGTGGCTGTGATCAGTGGCTGAAGGAAATGCACAGGTGCCTCAGTGGGGAGAACTGGGCAATTCATGGAGGAGGAATAAAGTCTCACAGGACCTGGGTTTAACTCTTCAGCCTCAGAAGCTGTGTTGACAAATTATCTTAAAGCATGAGTCTAGGACTTGATGAGGATTAATGAACAAATCCTTCTGCTTTTCATTTCTCTTTGATACTTTTTGTTAATTTTTTTCCCCTGTAAGAGTTCCAGTGCAAGTAATTACTGCTGTAGAAAGTTTTTTTACACTGTGACTTTGAAATGGTAGCTATGAACTGTTTTCTGCAGAGGTGCTAATGTGTAAACTCTCTTTTTCCTGCTTCCAGTCACTCAAGTGCAGCCACTGATCACGAGATGTTACCCCGGAATCTACCTCAGACTTGGCTTTTGCTGGTTGATGTGCTGCACCCCAGGTCTCCACAGGAGCTCTGCAGACACCACTGAAAGCCTCTGGACAGATTGTGACACCAAGTCAAAGAATGATGACCTAATAGTAGGTCAAAGTCTGAAACATTGATTCAGCAGCCCAAGATAACCCTGACTTTTATCACTATCACTTGGGAAGGGTACAGACCTCCTGCTGGTTCTTCCTTGCTTACTTCAGAAACATCCAGCTGACCTTTCTCTGCTGAGAAGATCCTGACTTTTCTCTCTGGTCCTGGAAATATTAATGGAATACAGTCATGTCTACCCAGGACGAGATGCAGATAAATACAGAATATGCTGTTTCCTTGCTGGAGCAGTTGAAATTCTTCTATGAGCAGCGGTTGCTAACTGACATAGTGTTGATTGTTGAGGGCACTGAGTTTCCCTGCCACAAGATGGTTCTTGCAACGTGCAGCTCCTATTTCAGGTAAGCATCCAAACTAGGATCTGGCAGTCCTAGAAAACCTGTCATAGCTGTTTTTAAGTGTAGTATTACTTAATTGATTAACAATTAATGTGTGTACAGAGAGTTCTAAAGATCAGTGAAGCAAGTCAATAAAACTAAATATTACTTGCCAGTACCAAAAGAGTAAAATAAATTTTCCAGCATCTTGTGACTTACTCTTGATAGGTACCAAGTGGAAGAAAAAATTCATCATACCTGTGATAGTTTGTTTTCTTTAGGGAATTAATAGGGCCTAAATAATTAGTACATCTATTCTTCTTCATATTTAATTTATAAATATGTAATCTTTTATTTCCCAAGGTAGGCTAAGAAGGGATTATTGAGACTGTCTTGAGAGTTCCATTGGCATGTTTATTAAATGTAGCTTCTTAGCAGAAACGTTTGCTAAAGGTAGGGATTGCTGCGTGAGTTCATGGCTTCCCTTGCCAAGGCATCTGCTTTTCTGTGCTCATGAGTCAGAAAATCATGTCTTGCCTGAGTCTTGCTGCATTGCAACAGGTGTTTTTCTTATTTCCCCCCCTTCCCCAGCCCCAGGATGCTCTTGCACTATTTAATTCAGTAGCTCTTGCTTCCCAAGTGTCCTGTTTTGTGTTTTAAAAGGTTTTTAATGAAAAGATACATTGGGTGCTACTACTTTTTGCAGTTACTTTCACAGTAACTCCTAGAAGATAAGGCACCATTAATTTTCTGCAGTGGTTAATCATTTTTTGTTGTCAACACTGTAATTAATCTGCCTGTCTGGAGGGAGTTTTGAGGCTTGTAACTAGTCTTGGTTTTAACTTCCCAATGCCTCGTGGAGGGATTACAACTTTCCTGTCCTGCTTCATCACAGGAAGGTTTGCAAACACTTTTCCTTTGAGATGGGCTCACTACACAGGACACTAATAAAATGTTTCCTGTGCTTTGTTTCCTTGCCTAGAACTACTCAAGGGTTAAGTTCTGGCTTGGACAGAAGTTCTTGCTGCTGCTGCTTTGTATGTTAATTTTTTCATCTCGGATGAGTCTGGTACAATATCACCAAGTATTGAGTGATCACTAGATAATGATTATTGGCCTTGTGCAGATGACATGGTTCCAACAGTCTGGAAAATAACAGCCCCTGGAAGTGTGGCCAGGTTTAATGTGGGTGGCTAATCATTAGGTTGGAAGGCTGTCAGGAATCTGCACGTGCTGCCTTGGATGGCTTAGACATGTGTGTGTTTGGTATCTGTGGAGTGAGGTTTTGGCACTGCTTAAAAGAAGTATCCAGCTTGTGGTTTTGTCACATTCTGTTTTTCTTCTCTGCTTTGGTTTACAAAAAGATGCTCAGCTTCCTAAATTTAGCTTTATTATGAAAAATTGATAGCCCTGAAAGAGGCTGTGTGGAGAGGGAGAAGAAGAGAACAAAAAGCATCTCTTGGCGTGACCCAGCCATCGTGTGTTCCACGTACCTTCCATCTTTCTGCTGGAACACCAGGAGCATGCACCAGAGCCATGTTCTCTGACAGCTGCCTCTTCTCTGTGAGGGGTCTCTGCTGGCACTTGCACAGTTTGCTCAGCTTTAAAAAGCTGCATGGCAAGTTGATACTCACTTGGGCAGGCAGTGATCTCTCCTAAACTGCAGCTTGCCTTGAGCCAAGGAGCTTAGATGAAGACAGAGAGGTGGGGCAGGAGGGAAGGGTGGTGGGGCACCACTTTGTATCAGATGCTTCTTGGAATGGCTGTGGTTGGGGAGTGGATCTCCATGTGCCTTCCACTTCTGGAGCTGGAGGCAGGACTGTAGGGGCACCCACTGTCCCTTCTAACTTCTCTCAATCTGGTTCCCTAAGAAGCCCAAATGAAGAGCCTTGAGCTAGATTTTCGATACAACCATACACACCAAGCCTGAATTAAAGCTCTTAACATCAGTGTCCCCCATTTTAAGAAAATTGGCAAGTGTCTGGTTTGCAGCATCAGAATCCAGTTAGTTCTGAACTGTTGCAATTAAAAAACCAGAATGGGCAGTAGGTATAAAAAGCACTATGGAAACTATAACTTTTTTTCTTTAATTTCCTTTCTACTATGTTCAGGAAGATGTAATGGAAATACACGTGCCTCTTTTTTTTTAATTTATTTTTTTTTCAGACCAAGTTACAGTTTTTTCTGTCATTGATTTTTGTCTAAAAACTTGAAGTCCTTTGCTGCATATTATGAGGAGAGGTATAGAAAGTGGAGTGCTAGTCCATGCTCTGTTCTGTGAGCTTACTCCTCTTCCCAAATGTTTTATTTTTTGCTATGACTTAGCTCAGTCCACTGCATGGAATCTTCTGCTTTTGTTTTAGAATCTGAGTTCTAGCTGTGTAAGTTTCAGTGCTATTGTTTGGACAATGTTTCTTCCCTCTTACCATCTGACATAGAAAAACATTGGGGTTTTAATGATGAAATTTAAGAATCTTTGGAGTTCTCTGCTGAGTGACAGAAATGTTTGAGTAAAGTATTTCTGCAAAAAGCACTTATGGCATTTTTTTCAATGTTCTGCACAAATGCTTTCTCTTCAGTGCTAGATGGCAGCCACAGGTAAATCACCTGTGAACAGGCAAGGTTCTGCTGTGGGGCTCGAGGGGACTGTTTAAGATTTCTCTACCTGTTGCTGATCTTTTAATATTTGTGTTTCTCCTCAGAGCCATGTTCATGAGTGGGCTCAGTGAAAGCAAACAAACCCACGTGCACCTGAGGAATGTGGATGCAGCCACCTTACAAATTATCATCGCTTATGCGTACACGGGGAACCTGGCAATAAGTGACAGCACAGTGGAGCAGCTCTATGAAACTGCCTGCTTCCTACAGGTAGGAAAGGCTGAGGGTGACAGCTGCTGCTGATCTCTGGACCAGCTGTTTTCTTGTTAAACACTCTTTTCTATTTAGTTTGTCAAAATACTCGTGTTGGGTTTGCTCTGATAGACAGCCCTTGCTTGCCAGATGTGTTTTGTGTGCCCACTCCTCCTGGCTTATGGTCCCTGTGGAGGGTGGAAGCAAAAGAGGCCACGTGGAACATGAAACCAGTTAGTTCCTCCAGCAGACACAGTTACGTGATGTACTTGATCTGTAGGAAGCAGTTGGGTGAGTTCCTGCTGTGGTTTTGCGTGGATATATTATTCCAGGCCTACACTCTGCTGCTCAGCACTGAGGTAGGTACTCCTACCTGCTGCTGGTGAAGGAACGGGTTGTATCCAGTATGTATTCAGTGTGTTTGTTCTTTGACCTACAGGTAGATGATGTGTTACAACGATGCAGAGAGTACCTAATCAAAAAGATTAACGCTGAGAACTGCGTGCGCCTGTTAAGTTTCGCCGATCTCTTCAGCTGTGAGGAGCTGAAGCAGAGCGCCAAAAGAATGGTGGAGCACAAGTTCACGGCCGTGTACCACCAGGAGGCTTTCATGCAGCTCTCACACGACCTGCTGATAGACATTTTGAGCAGTGACAATCTGAACGTGGAGAAGGAGGAGACGGTCCGCGAGGCGGCGATGCTGTGGCTGGAGTACAACACGGAGTCGCGGTCCCAGTACCTGTCCTCGGTCCTCAGCCAGATCCGCATCGACGCGCTCTCCGAGGTGACGCAGCGCGCCTGGTTCCAGGGCTTGCCGCCCAACGATAAGTCGGTGGTGGTGCAGGGGCTCTACAAGTCCATGCCCAAGTTCTTCAAGCCCAGACTAGGTATGACAAAAGAGGAGATGATGATATTCATCGAAGCCGCTGCTGAAAACTCTGGTAGTCTTTATTCTTCTGTCTGTTACAGCCCCCAGGCAGAAAAAGTTTACAAACTCTGCAACCCCCCAGCTGACCTGCACAAAGTTGGGACGCTGGTGACTCCCGACAACGACATCTATATAGCAGGGGGGCAGGTTCCTCTGAAGAACACGAAAACCAACCACAGCAAAAGCAGCAAACTGCAGGCTGCCTTCAGAACTGTCAACTGCTTTTACTGGTTCGACGCCCAGCAAAACACTTGGTTTCCAAAGTCGCCGATGCTCTTTGTGCGCATAAAGCCGTCCCTGGTGTGCTGTGAAGGGTACATCTATGCCATCGGGGGAGACAGCGTTGGTGGGGAGCTCAACAGGAGAACAGTGGAGCGATACGACACCGAGAAAGACGAGTGGACCATGGTGAGCCCGTTGCCTTGTGCGTGGCAGTGGAGCACGGCCGTAGTGGTTCACAACTGCATCTATGTGATGGCGCACAACTTGATGTACTGCTATTTCCCCAGGTCGGATGCTTGGGTAGAGATGGCAATGAGACAAACAAGTAGGTGTTTTGCTTCGGCTGCTGCTTTCGGAGATAAAATCTTCTACATCGGAGGACTGCACATCGCCAGCAACTCCGGGATAAGGCTCCCCAGCAGCACCGTGGACGGCTCCTCCGTAACCGTGGAGATCTACGACGTGAATAAAAACGAGTGGAGAATGGCAGCCAACATCCCCGCCAAGCGCTACTCCGACCCCTGCGTCAGGGCCGTCGTCATCTCCAATTCCCTCTGCGTCTTCATCCGGGAAACACACATGAACGAGCGGGCCAAGTACGCCACCTACCAGTACGACCTGGAGCTGGACCGCTGGTTTCTGAAGCAGCACATCTCCGAGCGGGTGCTGTGGGACCTGGGGAAGGACTTCAGGTGCACTGTAGGGAAGCTCTATCCATCCTGCCTTGAAGAGTCCCCGTGGAAACCTCCGACCTATCTCTTCTCACCGGATGGAACGGATGAATTTGAGCTGGACGGGGAGATGGTTTCTCTGCCACCTGTATAGCTGAGACTGCACAACTTGATGCTGTGCTCAGTTCTCTGGTTGTGAGAGAACAGGTCTGGAAGCAAATGTCAAACCCGTCTTTCATGAGTTGTATTTTTACACCCTACCTAACACTTGCTGCCGTTCGGTATGAATCAGTGACATGAGCAGATAGGCTTCCATAATCTGAAATACTATTACCTGATAATTGAGAAATATATATGTATATCATAAGCTTAAGCATCTGACTTGTCTGAAGAATTAATTTCTAGCTCTATGAAGTCTCCGTTCAGGAAAATTAGCTTCAGAAAAAAAAAAAAGTAGCTACAGTTTCTAGGATGATGTCACAACTCTTTTGAAAGTATCTTCCAGTTATATTTGAACTACTTCTGGGTATTCTACTTAAGTGCTAGTTATATAATTGTCAGTGTGGCCTAATTAAAGAGCTGGGCCGCACTTACTAATATCCATGTTGGTATAGTAATGCCATGAAAAGAAAAAGAAACAAATCCCATGGATCTACCTGTGGTAGGAAGGGTAGATCTTCCATTGTATGGTAACATGCAGGGCAAAATGACTGCAGGTTCAGTCACGCTGTATTATTAGGTGCATGTATTCTATTTTCACTAACTTATACCTGTCTATTTAGAATACAGGTCTTCCAAGCAGCTGGTAGTTTACCAGGTGTGGACTGAAGTTGCTGGGCTTGCAATAGGAATTGTCAGCCCTCATAGTGCGGGTCTGTGTGGAGCTTTAAGCAGTCGAGGTCTCCACGTTCTGTGTCACAGGAACATTGGCTCATGTATAGTACTTCCTGCTGCTGATGTATTTTTCCATTGTCAAACAAAGTTTTAGTGTGGATTAACCAGGTCTTTATTTTCTGTTAATTTAATAACAAGCATTACTGTAGTGTGATTGTGTATAGATATCCCTTAGCTATCAGGTTTTTTACTCTGGGGGGGAGGGGGGGCTGGGGAGCAGGCTGTTCAGGAATACCCTGTGCTCCGTGGGCAGGAGAGCAGGTGCCTAGTGCTGCTCTGGCATTCATCCCAGGAACCACTAGCAGGAGCGAGGCACCAACCTACCACCACCACCGGTGCTTCATGACAAACCTTTCCTAGCATGTTCAGCTGCATCATGTTCTGGCACTGTATTTTGAATGACATTAATTTATTAAAAAAGACTGAATCCAGCTGAGTGTGAGTGTGCTCTGTGACAGGCACAACACCCTCCCTCCAAGCTTTCTGGCAACTGGGTTGTTGGAGGCAACTTGAAATGGTTAAGCTGGGAAAAGCCTGGGGCTCTGGTTTTCTACTGGTGCTTGTTGGTCAGTGGAAGCTGAAACTGAGGAGTAGATAGAATACCCCATTATGACTTGGAAACTGGTACTTCTCCAGTCACAGGACACCTCCTGTTCTACTGAGGAACAGCAGGTATTGAGGAGGTAATAAGGAATCTTTTCCATAAGCGTAGAAGATGGGAGACCTCTTCTCAGTCTTGAAGAGGAAAAGCACATTTATTTACTCCAGACTGCCACTGGCTTTTCCTTAACTCTGTTTCTTATTCCAGTAAGCACAACTGCAGCTTGCAGCAAAGATGACACCTATTTTTTTTTTTGTGGCTAGGTCTCAAGTGGATTTACAAAGACTAGTCTTGTATGTTGTATAATTACAAACAATTCTGACCAAAAAAGGGATTTAGATGATAAACCTGCCTTATAAAAAAACTCTCCCTAATGGTTTGGGGACATTTTATACTCTGTAGGCATTTATGGGACCCAGAAGGGTGATGGTACCATCAGAAAGAAGCAAGCTACAAAGTTTTATTATTAAAGCTGCCATAACATGTTTGTTTACTACAGCAACTTTTTTCCAAACCCCTGAATGGCTTAGATAAGAGAAGTGCCTGAGGGGAGGCTGCTGATAGCTCTGTTTGTATTACTCTCACAGAGGCCTGGGACAGCTGGCTGCAAGCCTGACCAAGGGAGCAGACACTAAAAGAAACCCTGATACTATTTTATGCTGCTATGTGGAGAATTACACACCCCGGGCAAAACCAGGAGTGCCCCGGGAATTCCTGCCTGACCTGACTGCTCCAGGCTCTGGCCTTTCTCAGGAGGCTGCCCAGGCTTTGGGACAAGCCCCTGGTCTCCACATGGAGATGATCTACAGCTAGGAAGCAGTTCAGGGGGCTCTGCTGTTCTTGAGAACTGAGTTCAAATTTTTCTGTGTCGTTTTCTACCAAAGGAGAGGGCACAGGTAAATTTGAATAGGCAATGGGTGGTGAAATTGCAGTAGCTGCAATTCACAGTTGCCTCACAGAACCTGGAGGAACTGTCCTTGATTTGATCCATTTAGGATAAAATCTTGTAAAACACAGACTGTCTCCAGCACTTCCTGCTTGTCTGCATTTTTCCTATGTCATTTTCATATTGTTTCTAGATAATATCTGTATTTTATATGGTCTAAGATGATGTAGTACCTTACTTAAAATTAATTTACTATTAGTAACACAGCACTTAAAGACAAGGCTAGTCAAGCGTTGAACAGTTGTCTATGACTGTTAAAAACATGCTATTAGTTCACTTACTTGCACAACTCGTTGCTACAGTCAGTATTCAGCCCTCAAGGAAAGCCCAGCTGGCAAGGCTGAATTCTTTCCTGGCCTCATTTGAGAAGGAAACTGTGCAGGCAAAGCATTGTCATGTGCCTGGCAGTGGTCACTAGTGGTAGAAACACTTCTCTGGGAACAAAGACAAGAGCTGAGGAAAAAAAAATGCAGCTCTGATTTCATAAATAGAGCAAATATGATTAAAGCTTTCACAGAGTTCTAAACGAGTATCTTGCTACAAAGCTCCAGCCCAATACCTGCCCCTTCAACCTGTTCTTGGCTGTGAGATGCATTTACATACAGGTTGTAATGACTCAACTCTGTGTCCTCAAGCTTTGCTGGCTTTGCAAAGTTTTCTTCTTTTCTGGTAGAGCTGCTTTAAGTTAGTCCTGTATCAGTTCAGTTTACCTGAAGTAATGAAGTGATCTGGCTGCTGCTAATTGTTAATGTCTCTGCTCGTTTTCACAGGTATTTAACACCTAATGGCAAGGTTAGGGTTTTGGTCGAAGGGGACCAGTCATATCTAGGGCAGAGAACTGGGCCAGGCTTTACAGAGAAACAGATCAGGTGGGTAGTTAATTCTGGGGGAAAATAATTGACTAAAATTCCGATTTTTGTTTTGTTTTGGATTTTTGTTTAAGATTTAAAGCACTGATTCTCACCCCATTTTCTTGTTGCAGTTCTCAGTGCAGTTAGGATGCAGGAACACCTGTGGACAAACCTGCAGGCCACTGACCTTGCTAGCAGACTGCTGTTTCTCCTCCTGTTTCCCATTTACAGCTACCTTCACATGATTTCCTCTTTGGCTGTGGCTTCCTACACAAAAGGAGGTTTAATTTAGGCAGACTCTCAGGTAGGCTTGCCCTTAAAACTGGTTTCTTTCTGCTTCATGCTCAACCTCAGCCCAAGTTCTGTTTATTTCCCCTCTAGAATGATTTAAAACCTCTCCCTCCTATGTTTGTCATGAGCACAGTTCAGCAGGGCAGAGTTCTGCTCCCAGAGCTGTAAGCCAGAGGAGGAGCAGAGTGCCAGCAGGCAGGCTCTGGGAATCTACACCCCTCTGAGGGCTAGGGTGGAGGCTGGTAAAAGCCTGATGCTGGGTCAGGAGTGAGTTACTCTAAATCTGATGAGGAAGAAAGGACTAACAGGGGAGACAGGACAGGCATGAAGGTGAAACAGAGGAGTGTGTCTGTGCTCTGTTCTCCCCTCCTGCTCACACAGGACAATAGGTAGTGAGCTAATGTAGACTTCAAAGTCTACTCAGATTATGTGCTATATATCCTGATGATAAGATGTAACTAATTTCACTCTGAGCACTTGCTTTGGCTGAAGAAAAAATAAATGAAGATATTTCCACAGTTAAAGAGGCAATATGTTAAGTGTAGCATTAATGGGTTTTTTCCCCTTTTTTGGTATGTCCAAACTTTTCAATTCTCTGCTGTTTCTGGTCTCTGCATAGTCTCTGAATTCAGAGATAAGGGACCAACTCAATTTGCATCTTCAGTACTTTCCATCTGTTCTATGTAGTAAGGAAGTCATGCTGTTCCCCCATATTGTTAAGAGCTCTACATCTGCCTTCACTTTAGATAACTGTTCTAAGCATTATTTTCTTTATGCTCACCTGATCTAGACAGCAATGCTGCTTTCTTGGTGAGGTAGAGAAGATTTTTATTGACTGCTACTCTGGAGGCAAATAGTAATTATGCTTTTATGTACTCTATAAATTCAGGCAGAGAAGTAATAAAAGCATCTTATTTTCTATCAGTTGATTTTGGAAAGGTATTACAAGAGGAGCAATATATGATTAGGCAATTCTGAACCTAAACAGAAGGACTCAAGATAACTGGACTTCAGAGTTCCACCACAGAGATTAATCCACGGATGATGTCTATGGGGAATAAAGAAATAGTGAAGCTTACTCAGGTTAAATTGATAGAAGTGATCCATCTGGGTATTGTTTTTAATGACAAGTTCAAACACTGTTACTAATGTTTGATAAATAACAGGGTTCAAGACCAGAAACATCACAGAACTGAAGCTTGGTGCCTGCTTTTTAAAGTTCATTTCTCCTCTACTAGAGGATTAAAGAGTCAAAACACCACAAAGCAATTTGTCACACATCTTTAATTGCAGTACAATAATGTAGTGTTTCTGCCTTTAATGAATACTCCCCCTGTTGCCCTTCTTAATGAAAACTAAATGCCTGCAAGAAAGTAAAATTCCACTGCATGAACAACTGATGTGAAATTGATCTCCCAGTGTTTGCACAAGGGTGGAAAAAATGAACTCAATTTAGACATGTTCAACTGTTTTAAGACAGAAGCTTCATCTAATTCACATCTGACTGTTATATTCAAGGTAGTTTCCTCCTGGACACAGCAAACCATTCTCAGCTAGGTACAGTAGAAGTTTCTAGCAGCTTTTTGAGCAGACAGAACTTGACAGGCTGGATGTATTTTACAAGCAGCACAAGAAAAAAAAAAAATCAAATCCATTGCATGATCCATTATGAAGCAACAGTTTCTCTATTTAAAAACTGCATTCACTCCTTGGCTTTTACAGTTAAATAAATACTGCCACCTTAGTTTCTCTGCTTCATAATTATTTCTATGGAAATCAGAAGCTTGTGTAGGCAAAACACTGAATTTAATTGCAAAGGTGCTTGAAAAAGATGTACAAAGTCAAACAAGTGCAATGTACTAGAACCCTGATCTAAAAATGGTAATTACATTGTGATATTTGAGGAAACTAGTGTCAGATGTGCCCAGGCATTAAGGTTATGACATGAAAATGATTGACAAAAAGTGCTGAACATTTTAGTTAAGTACTAGGTCAACAATACTTGGTCTTGTGGGGTTTGGAGGAATTTTCTATCCTATCTGTGCTCAAGAGGCAGTTCCTCAAAAGCTGGCACATACAAAAAGGAGATGTTGACACCTTTTGATGCCAGAAAGTTGAAAGGTACATTACTGTGTTACCTTTAAGTCAGTTCTTGCTGCAGATGAACAGCCATAAATACCTTTGGCTGAATATATCATGGCAGAGCTGTAACAACAGCTTCAGAGCTGACTCAGCAGATGCACTATCACCTGGTCACTGAGGACTCAGCTTTTCTTGCAGTCTGGAAAGGGGTCCTTGAAATGGAAGTCAACTGCCAACACCTTTCTGAGTAAGTCATAAAGAAGAAAATAACTTGCATTGGATGCAGAAGAGGCTACAATCATTAAATTAAGAAAAGGATGACATGAGCTTGGATGAATCTCAGTGGCTGCAATCCTTCCTATAGCCCAAAAGTGAGTTTAAACAAATGTCAAAGAGCAAACATATGTGTTAATGAAGAACAAATATGAAGTTCACTTCATCTCCACCCACTGCATAAGCCTTAGACACTGTATGAGTTTAAACTCACAGTCCAACTCACTCACAGGATGCCAGGTCTTTATGAAGACTGAAAATCAATACAAGTTTCTCAAGTCTATCATTTGTAAAGAAAGGCAAATAGTCTTAATCAGGGTGTGTGCTTGGCTCCACAAGAGACATATGACTGGGAAAAAAACTGCAGAGAAAGATCTGTCTGGTCTTCTTGCCCAAGAGAAATACTGTGCAGTATCCCAACAGTCCCTGCACAAAGCAGCAAGCAGCTGTGCATCAGCTTAGCACTTGCCAAGGGCACTTCATTCTGCCATTCCTCAGATCAAGATACCAAAGGAAGTACAAAGAGTGAGTTTTCTGATATCCCTGGGCCAGTGAGGGAGCAAGGGGAATGCAGAGAGCTAAAAAATCAGCTGTAGAAATTCAGGGCATAGAAGAGTATTTCAGAAGAAACTCAGGTGAGGAGGTGACAAAGACAAGGATACTGAAAAAAGGATCCTGGAAGGTCCTGTTTCTACACCTTGCAGATGCAAACACCAACCACCTCCCTGGCTCCTCAAACTCACCATGGTCAGCTCCTAAGCCTAAACTTAAACCTTGCACACCTTAAGTTGCTGAAGTTAGTTTTATAGGTGCTTCAATACTTCATGCACCTTTATTCAGTCTTCACTATAACATGAAGCCTGACCAAGCAAATCCCAGACCCCAGGTGATAAATTAGCCATTATATAAAACAAACTATTATTTCCCATTATTATTTTCTTACCTGCATGCTGAATCAGAAAGCTCTAGGTTCATGTGAATAAATACAGCCCTAGTCTCATTTCACCAGAGCTCTTCCTGCCTATCAACTATTAATTAGTCTTTGAAAAGATATAAATGCCTATTACAGAGTCAAGGAATAAACCAGAAAAGAGCATCAGAAGATACACACAGACCAGGAGCAAGTTGCAATTCTATAGATATGCTTTTCTTGTATGGCAGAAATGGTAGATGAAGAGCTCTAGGAGCCTTTTTTTGACATTCTCAAATGTGACTCCTCAAACTGGCTGGTTTTTTCACAGCCATTCTATTTAGTTTGACTGGGAAATGATTCATGGAGGCTTGAAACTGGATCCTGGGCTTTCAAATTGCTGCTTGAAGCAACAGAACTGAAGGCCAAGTTGTAGGACACTAACTACCTGATACAAGTGTGGCTTTTCTATTACTTTTTCAAATGCATCTAAAGAAATGAGAACTTAATCCCTTAAAAGGAATCACATTCAAGCTGCCTTCCTCTCCTGTACAGCTGCTGTATTTTATTGGAGGAACAGAAGAAATCACCAGGACTTAAAGCCTTGGCCCCAGGAAAGCACACAGCAGGATGTTGACAGATACTGATGGGGCAATAAATTAAAAGCCTTTTAGTACAGAAAGTTGAACACTGGCTGATGTCATGTAGACAGTGTTAATGGCTACCATGGGGATGTTAGAAGGCATATAGAGGCACAAACATTGCAAGAAACAGGAACTTCATCCCTCTCACCATCAGGAAGTGTGGGAAGTGGAATGCACTTGCAAGAAGCCATTGCATGCACGTGACATAGGAAATAAAGCCTCATAAAAAATTCTGCCTCATCTTTTCATAGAAACTATTCTGTTTCTTCACACAAGGATGCAAACTGAGCTATTTCAGTTACTCTCTCTAGTGTTACTTTCCTTATGAAAAAAGTAGGTATCCAAACAGAACATTCCCTGAGTCGACACAGAAAACAGAGCTGATTGTTGGTTGGAAGTCTTCACAACTTCACTGGAGCAAGGAAGAGAGCCACACACAGAGTTTGCTGCTGTGCTACTTTTAGGTGGGTTTAGTACTTTGTATTCATATGTATGTAGCTACATTGTTGGTGTAATTACATCCCAATAGAGCAAGACCTCACAAAACCATCTGTGATTCAATCCCTGTTCGGGAGAATTGTTTTGTAACCATTTTCCTGAGGATCTCTCTCCAACTGGAATCTCCTTCATGTCCCAGGGTAAAAACACAGCCAAAACATATGCAAAGTTATGAAGGCCTACTGCATAACATCAAGAAAATACTGATTTTTGCAACTGCCACACAGCTTTGGGGACACGAGGTGATTAATGCAAACAACTGTATGTGGCTACAGAAGAGAAAGGAAAAACCCTCAGAAGTCAGCCACAGTCTCACTCTGCACCCTGCTGATTTGAGTTTGCAGGTGAAAGCAAGGAAGTTTCACCTGGCTTGGAACCCTTTAATGGTTTCCACCATGTACTTCTTGCAGGGATGCTCTCAAATCCAACCTAAAAGAGGGATCAGAATTTATACTCTGCTTATTTCTAAGAAGAATTCACAAACATTTGCCTATTTGGATTGAAAAATATAACTAGCTTACATAAATATTTTCAACATCCAAGAAAATGTACAAATCTAAAGTCAAACACATTTGGCTTGCAGCAAGCCCTGTTTGCTAAAGTCTTTATAAAGGCTCAGTTTGAAAGAAATCATTTCAAATACAACCAGTATACCACAAATGTCTTCCCAGTGTATGGAGACACTCACCATTCTTCTGCACTTCCAGCAAAACCTTTCCATGTCTTGCTTGCAAGCAACATGTACCTTGTTTTGGTCCTGGGTGGTTAACCTGCACTCCTGTGTTTTGGAGCAGTCTTTTTTTCCAGCTCAGAGGAATCACTGCACCTGAAATATTCAGCAGCATTGTGCAAAACCATGGTTTAGTCCCCGAGGCTCTGGGTTGACTGTGTAAAGGTGGAAAACCAGGATGACACAGCTGACTTTGCACTTGTGAAGGCTCCTCCAACTGACTGACCTGCATGACAAAACAGGAGTCAGTAGTGTGGTGTTAGCACCACTCAACTGAGAAATATACAAAAATAATAATGATAAATGATTAAAAAATAATAAAATTATAATAAAAAACGAATACACCCAATCGATTGTGCAATTTGGGATTTAAAATCCAAGTCATGTCTATGTTAGGAAGTATTTAAGAACTTGAATATAGTAGCTGAGCAGAAATGGGCCACCCCTGGAAGGTGGCTCAAGGTGAGGCTGAAAGGTGCCCCAGTGCACAGCAGCAAAACAAGTATAAAGACTTAGTGGAATAAGAGAGGGAGGTCAACAGGTTTTGGCAAAGCTACTGTAGAACAACTATCAGATTCTTCAGTGGGTGAGCTCATCTCTGTCTCTGCAAGGTGCCCCAGGTCAAGTGCAGCAAGTGCTCTTCCAGAAAATCAGACTATTGCAAAAGCTGCAGACACTGACACAAGGTCTCCTCTGAGCTCAACCTGCTCTGGGGAGTCAGAATAGTATAAAAATGAGAACAGCCCAGTGCAGCAAGTGGTGGTGTGTGCTGAGCATGTCTGGGATACATGGAAGCTTTTACCTGAACATCTCTCTGCCCACATTCACCTCCAGCACACAGCAGAGCAGGAATTTACACTGATTTCTTTACTTAGCTGCTCCTCTTGCCACTATTGTACAATATCCAGAGTCTCAATCAGCAGCTTTACTGCTCAAAACATTTCCCTGTTTTATTATGTATGTTATAAACCACACTTGGATTAAAACTAAATATAGATAGGATGCTTTAGCAAAAAGGGAATGGCTTGGATAAGGCTGATTTTAACCACATTCCTTACCTACAGCTTTTCCTGTTTGCACAACATTTCTGCTGGTAGAAACCATCACATTCCCAATCTTCTTGCCACGTTCACTGTTTTGCACAGAGCTAAACAAGAGAGATACTGAAACCTGTTAGTTGACTGGCTTCTTTTTACTCCCAGGTGCAAATAAAATGCATAGTTCAAATATACCCCAGTACACACAGAGATTTATAGAGCACACACATGTTGAGTTGGGTTTTTGAGTCTTAAGCTCATAATTCCTGCATGCACCTTCTCCAGATAGCTCAGCCAGACAAGCTTCTCAGAGGAAGCAAAGAGACTGTCAAGAAGACAGGAATCAAACACCCAATGGTTTATTCTTACACAACACACTTTATACCTTTCCTAAAGGTTTACAAAAATTAATTTATGTTCTAAATTACAAAATCAGATTTCCAGTAGTTTTGAGAATTATTAGCCCTAAAACATAAGCTTAAAAATAAACAAACCAAGACAGTAAGTTAGTTATCTTTTTTTTTTTACTGGATAGTAAAATAAAAATATTTTTTATCAGGTACAGTTTATACTTTTGCTTTTGTTTAAGAAATGCAGAAAGGTGAGAGACACTATCACCATTTGAAAGAAAAGCACAAAAGCAATCAGTTCTACCGCACAAGGGTGATCACTTGCAAATAATCTCATTTACTTTTAAATGGTAACATTCAAGTTCCTATTTCAGGCTTTGCAAACCCATTTATGTAGAAGTTAACAACCCAGCATGCCACATTCTTTGCCCAGTTTCAAACTCTTCAGTGTAGATGCAAAAAGCAAAATACAGAGTACACCAAGAGCAGGTTTAGGCTCAGTTTGCAAAGCAAGTCATTTTGATGAGTAACTGAGAGCAAAGTCTCACCTGGTGAGTAAAAGCACTGTTGTAAAAATACTTATTAGACACACTGAGAACTACTGGTCCTTTTACAGTGATTTCAGGCTGCTCAGAAGAATTGGGCTTGTGTTTCAGGCACAAAAACTGGGCAAGTAGAAGATTACAGCCATCACATCTTATTTATCTTATCAGAAGATAAACTGTGACCACAATACTGAATTCCAGCCTCAGAGCTGAACAGCCCTGGAAGTAACAAGCAGCACTGACCCCTTATAGTTGCTATGAAAAAAAAGGAGGACTCTATTATGTGAAGTCTGACATAAAATAGTGCATTAGCACTGGTTTTCTCTATTTGAGGCAATATGTTCCATCCTCAGATGTGTGTTTTTCAGGAGAACACTATGTATAGTTTCATGTAGATGGCCAATTTTAAATCATTTTTGTTTAGTTCATCTAGCAACAGTTATACAGTCATTAATATTTGACTACACTTAAATAAAAAAACCCAACCCCAACCCCAAATCAAACTACTATATACTTACTGTGACAATCTTAACTTAACATCTGATACAGAGTACTGTCCCTGGAAGGGGTGGCTAGAAGAGGAGGAAAAAAACAAGACAACATTATTTTTTTCCTGATGAATCCATCTCACACAGTTATTCATTGTCCTTCTGGTTGTGGCTTACAAACTAAACCCCAAACAAAACAAAGACTCCTTTGTAGATCTGCTCCTATATCACTTTACCAAAGGCCAAGTTCCAGTGACCATTCAACCTCAGATTTCTTATGAATTACTTGCAAGGTGCTTTTATCTACAGACCTGATATTAAGAATCTCTTCACACTAAGGCAGAGGCACCTCCTTTTAGCAACACAGTGTAAATAAAAGATGCTTTAAATAGACCAAAAAAGCTAAAGAAAAACTTTCTTCAGGCTACAGCAGCTGACAAAGCAGAAGAGAATTCAACTCCCTGCAATACAGTAATAATCCAGGCTAAACAAAACATGTGCACAGCCAGCAGTGCCACCCAGCTGGGCATCATCTCATCTCTGAGCAAAAATACACAGCAACTAATCCATAGCCACAAAGCAAAACAGCCAGTTCTCCATCCCCACCAGTGACAGCCCTGGACACTGCTACTGCCCAGACACCTGCAACCAATTAATAAAGGAACCATCTGAGGATAATTCCTGAGGAATGACAAACTTTCTATGGCTGGGGACAGCCAACAATCAACTTCAACAACTTGGCTTCTCCTGAATCTGAATATACTTTTCTTCATAAAACTACAGCCCAGAATTAGCGCAAAGCACTGAAGAAGAGAAATGCTCAGGTTTCTATACTTTGAGAATAGGCCCCAGAGATTCACCCTCAGAGCTTTACAGCAGGAATGAGGTGAACACTGAACAGGACCTGACTAAAAAAAAAACCAAAACCAAACAACACAAAAAGATTTAAAAAAAAAAAAAGTTTCCTTACCTAGAATTTACTTCTGCAAGAGCTGGATGCTTGTTGCTATTCCATACTCTGTAGTTGTGGGTATTTTTCCAGGTTGCTACAAATGCTGTTCCAAAGTCTGACAAAGTCTTTTCATTGTCTGATCAAGACAAGAATTTGCAGCAATTTATTAGAGAAATAAGAAAAAACAAATGACTTTTAATTTTTTTTCTTGTAAAGAAAAAATTTTTTTTTCAAGCTCTTATAAAATCAAAGACAATTAAAACTTAGATCTAAGAACTGGGTACTTTGAAATAATAAAACTTTTTTATTTTAATGTGCCCCAAATACACACTGCCAGGACAAGAGGAGAAAAAGAAAACGCTTTAAAATATATATTTGTCTTATTTTTAAATAATTTATAAAGTTCTAACTGAAGAGCTCAGAAGAAAAAAAAAAGTAATCCAAACATTGGCTTCTTAATGAATCCTCCAGGCAAAGACAGGGAAAAGGGAGAGAATGGCCACATAGCAACTAAACAAAACCATCATTTGCATTGGTCTTGGTGAGATACACTAGACTTTGTTACCACTCATTCAAATTTAGTAAAACCCCAAACCATTCCACTACTGTGGAAGAAATT
Source organism: Ceyx cyanopectus (assembly GCA_013401355.1). NCBI lineage: Eukaryota > Metazoa > Chordata > Aves > Coraciiformes > Alcedinidae > Ceyx > Ceyx cyanopectus. The sequence continues at coordinate 124,343 of VYZU01049066.1, read as the reverse complement.
TAGCATACTGTGTAAACACTGAAGAGTACAGGAAATAACTTTGGAGCCAGACAGTGAGGTTGTAGGAGCTTCCAGAAAATCCTGGCATTTCCTATCCACAGGTAATCATCTTGAAATATTACTGCTGTCAGATAATGAACATAACAGCTTCCAGACTTTAAAATCAAGTTCTCAATCCCATGTTTTCTCATGGAATCTGAATTAGTTAACTGCTGTGAGCAGAGAATGTCCATGATAATGTCACCCAGTCCCCAAACAAGGCATGTGTTCTACCTGGTTGCAGCACAGCAGCAAGCAGTGCATGAAGATAAGCACTGAACTGAGCTCTGATCCACTCATCTCCTCCTTCCCATCCAGTGCCATCAAGGAAAACATCATCTCTGTTCTCAGTTACATGCTTCACCAAGTAATCTGCAAATCTGAGGTCAGCAGTGGTTGGGTTCAGGATTTTACGGAGTTCTGGATCATGGATTTGTACTTGAGCATCTTCTATCTGGTGGAAATAATTCCAAAGGTAAACAATTAGCTAAATCAAACTGCTTATATATACTACTATTTATTTCTACTTAACTCTGAACACACAGTCCCTCAAAATACCATGCCATGAAAAGTAAATTTACACCAGCAACAAAGCAAAACTTTAAGAAGTGCCCTGCAAATTCCTATGTTGGATATAAGAATATAGAGCAAAACAATCATGATTTTTTTTGCACAGCTTATCTAATCACATCCTAACACACGATACCAATTTAACAAGCTTCTGCCTTGAAGAACTTATGCCCTGGGGAAGTAATTCACAATTTGGGCACGAATGTGAGAGGTTAAAGCTCCATTTAAAGCGTGGCCTCTGTTTCCCACCTCCCAGCACCCTGCCCCAGTTGCAGTGCAAAGGTTCCTACCTCCACAATGGCATCACTGAGGTGCTTCTGCTGGCGGAACAGGATGTTGGTGGCTCCTGCAACAAAGCCACGGACAGTGACATCTGACAGGAGATGATGCTGCTGCAGGGCCATGTATGGCAAACACAGGTACCCCTAAAGCAACAGAGATAATCAGAGGATTAATGTAATTGTCTACATGAAGAGTCTTCCCTAGTAATGCCAGCACATTCCACCCAGAATGGACCTTGGCCACTCCACTTTCTGCCACAATTACCTGTTGTTTTGCTACATTACAGCCACATAGCAACCAGATTCCACATGAACTGTATTTTCCAAGAGGTTCTGTTAAGTCTCAGGACTGAAACTCAAATACAAAGGATGAAGATTCATCTGTCTATCATGATGTCTGCTAGTAGTCCTGAGGCACGTAATGCTGGAAAGCTACAGACTGCTGTGCATGTTTTGTAGGTGGTTTCCAGGCTCCAGAGACAGCAATCCATGTCTGATAAGCATGTGCATTCCTGCTCTAAGAAAGTGCAGGGTAGAAAGCAATACACTCTACTTTTCAGCAGTTCTGGGTTTTGTAAATTCATCTAGTGTCCTACACTCCAATGAAAATAAACCAAACAAACATGGAAAAACTAAAAGGCTTTGGGGTAATTGAGAGATTATTGAGAAGCAGCTGTGGGTACTGCAGTTTTCTTTTTAAATATAGGATCAACAGATCCCTCAAAGTCTAAAACAGAAGCCTAACTCCAGCTGTTGGATTGCTTAAAGCACAAAGCAATGCATTCACCAGTAGAATCCAGAAGGACTAATGGCATACTGGACAGGAACAAAGAGTACACTACATGGTAATTGGAAACATATGGAAGAAAGGAGGACAACTATTCCCTTTTGTTACATTAGACACAGGGATGGTTTTCCAGATGACAAACAGCTGATGTCAAAGGAAAAAAAAAAAAAAAAAAAAGGGCTTTGGGAAGAATTACCAACCTGGAAAGGGAAATTTTCACTAAATACAGCTTGAGAAGCAGAGGGAGGCTTAGTTGCTGTGCACTCAAGTAGCAAAGTCTTGGAAATCTTTTACTGTTTAAAGTATCAACTGTCAGTTCCCAAAATCACATTGGTTTCTAAGTATAACAACTCTGATTTCCATGAATATGTTTTTATTCCTTTTAAAAGAGTGCAAATGAAATGTCTATTAGATCTTACAGAACTGGTACTAAAGAAACAAGTATGACAACCTATTTTTCCTCAGGTGTATTTGGGTAACCTGCCATCTGGCAAAAGCTCCTCCCAAATCTGTCATATTTGTTAGTCTTTCCACAGCATAAAACAACCCAGAGACGAGAGCTCTTTCCAGTAAGTTGTTAAACTGCATCTTCAAATCACATTTGTCTGATAAAGAGATGTAGAGCTTTTCCTGCTTTAATTACACTGGATGAGCACAAATGAAAAGTGCCTTTGTGGAACAGAAGGGAAATGTGTAGAAACTGTCTGCTTCCTCAAAATTGTTTACTTTTCCATTTTATGAGCTTAGTAGCAACCCATTTGCACTCGTAGGCCTCTTATTATTTTCCTCTTGCTTTCTATCAAGTATTTTCAACAGAAGTCAACTAAATACCATTTACAGGCTGTAAATACTCTCTTCATTAGACAGACCATAAGGACACACACCAGGCTGCAGACCTTTTTGAACAAGTATTTCTACCAGTGACGAGGTAATACAGGATAATGATGTTTGAGCTGCTCTCCTGGGCCCACAGAGCACAGCAGTTCCAAGTTCAAACACAATCATTAAATATAATAGTCTGCAAGGAAAAGCAAATAAACACCCCCAACAAAAGAAATACCACTCTGAACCTCAGCAGCTGGAGGAAGTATTTCTGATTCTTCTACTTGATGGGCAAATGTGCATCCAAAAGGTTGTTGCATTAAAACCAAACCAATATATATATATATATATTTGTGTGTGTATATACATATAAACACATTTATATATACATTTTGTGCATACATACATACAATTAATAAATACATATATATAGTGATATAAATTAGAAGAGGAAAACAAAGGCTTAGGTATCAGCTAAAATATAGCTTTCAGACCTTAATCTAGCTAAGTACTCTGATCTTGCCCCAAATAGGTTAGATCAACAATTCTTGAGAGTAAAATAAAACAGTAGTTACTGATAGGTGTCATTTATAAACCAGATTGGGGTTGCAGGTGGCCATCATGCAGAATTATGTGCTCCTTGCAAGTCTAGAGATGAAATATATATATATGTGTGTGTGTGCGTGTGTGTGTGTGTGTGTGTGTGCACCCATCTCAGATGCTCTTCCACCTGCCTAGGAACACAGTCACTTGACAAAGACTGTACTTACATGTTCTGTAGTAGCCAACAGTCCAGTTGGGGTTGGGTAACCAAAATTATTAGCCACTTGCAAAAAAACCAGATGCCTTTTTATGAGGTTAACAGGAATAACATGTTTACCTTGGTAAAAATAGCCAGAGGCATCCCATGCTGGTCCTCCTCCAACCCAGAGATCAGCCCTGGAACCAGCACCGTCTGGCCTGTGTTTGCCTGGGGCTGCACAGTGATTGGGAGGCTTTCTGAGCCCATGTCTTTGCCAAGAAGGTTTTCAGCCTGTTCTGCTGCTGTATTTCCACGTTCTCCTCCTTTCAAGTTAGACTCCTCCAAGATGCTGGGGTCTAAGGTCTCCCAGTCACTTTCAGAGGACGCTGGAGAGGCGTGGGAAGGAACTTTCAAGCGCTGCACAGCACCATTGGCAGACTGAGCTCCATTGCAAGTCTTCTCCGAGTGGGAGAAAGGCACGTTTGCTTCCTGACCTTCCAGTGACTGGTTTCCTGCCATTTTCCTGTCTCCCACTCCCAAGTTTGGAGCATGAGCAGCAGACAGAGACAGGGAGCCATCTAACCGTGGGGCACCTTCCCGGGAGCCGGCATCCTCCGACAGGCTCTTCCGCGGCCTGTACTGGGAGCAGTCGGTCAGTCCGTGTTCAATCATTCCTGGGAAGGGACAGCACACTCTTTAAATAACTTTTAAAGTAGTTAAAATAACTTTTAAAGTAGTTTTTGTTAGAGAAAATGAACAAAGCACTCCTGTGTGCACAGTGAAAATCACATAACGCGCTGCTTTGGAGAGGTGAGGGGGTATTAAAGCCCCAAAGCCCATATTTCTTCCCTGAAGAATCTGCTCCACCAATTTATTTTGCTTTGAGAAGATTGGTTAGAAACTCAAGGTCAGGGGTTTGGGTTTTTCTTGGAGTATTTTTTCTGGTTTGGTTTGGTTTGTCTGGGTTCTTTTCTCCTTTTGTTTTTTCCTTCCTCCTTCTGAAGGGCACAAGTAGAAGGTAGACTAGGAGGCTTTTTTGGTGTGGTTTTTTTTCTTTCTAAGGAACTCTAGAGCACTGTGTGACATATTCAGGATCATCTCTGTTACTCACAGGCAATACAGAAGATGCAGTGGCTCTGAGGCTCTGATTAAACCCAAGAAACATCCCATACATTGCAAGTAGTAACTCTTAGAAGATGTGTAATTAGCACCCTGACATGAATATAAGCTGGTCATTTTTCAGGCAAGGTACCACCATAACTCTACTGGCACACAAGTTATGGTCCAAATGAAACAGCACAGCCAGTCTCAGTTTTCACCACAAAGCACATAAAAAGATCTCCAAACTTCTTACCAGGAAAGAGTGACAGCACAGTCATCAGAGCTCCCACCAATCTATTTACTGGAGAAATATAAAACAGCACCTGGTGGTAGAAGGGTAGGGGGTGGGGGAAATAGGGCAAGCAAGAGAGGAAAGGGGAATTAAGCAGGAGAGAAAGAGAAAAACAAAATTACACTTAAGCATAACAAAGAACACAGGCAAACTACTCAAGTCATTGCTTTTTACATTGTTTTAGAAAGCCTGCTTACCAACAAAAGCTCTTACAAAAGTTCAGATGTTAAATATGTCTACTGTATCTTATATAATAATATTTGTAACATGTATGTTATATAGATCTGCATGTGTGTATAATATATTCTTGTCAATCATTCAGATTTTTATGTCAGGCATTCAGATTTTTTTTTTCCCCAAAATTGATCCAGTTATTGAATGACTGACAGAAAAATAGTTGTTTCTGGCATGTAGTTCTTCATTTGTAATACATCAGAATATCTGTTATAAATCAAAAAGGACAAGTAATCTTCATTTCAGAATTCTGACAAACCCCCATGCAAAAACATCTAAGAAGATATATTAAAGAAACACAGATAAATGAGAATCAGGATAAATGCAGCACACATTTCTGACAGGTTTCTTCCTATGAGTAAAAAAAATATTTTTTTTTGAAACAGAAGACATAACTTATATTAACTTTGGCAAAGCACTTAAAAGCACAACATGGGAAAACAGAATCTCCTTAATTAAAATCAGAGAAACTGGAATTAGTAAATTAGTTAGGAATTCAAAATGAGGGGGTGTCAAAAGCTAGCAGTGAAAAAAGAAACACAAGGCAGACTGAGTTCCTCCAAGACAAGCCTTTGGGGGGGGAAGAAAAATGAAACAACACAAAAAAAAAAAGAAGAAAAAACAAACAACAAGCAACAGAACAACCCTAAGACAAGAAAATCCTCACAAAACTCAACTTGTTTACCAACACCAATCTTACACCAATGCTAGTGAAAAATACATGAGCACTGCAGGGAATCAACAATGCAAAGGAACACAAAGAGACCTACCCTGATGACTTTGCAGGGCAGTTTAATAGCTGTATAATGAATAAAATTAGCAGTGCAAGTTTGCAGACACTGGAAGGCTCTGGCTGTAAGCTAGGAAGACACTTTGCAAGTGACTGATGGATAATAACTCATGTTCCACTGGTATTTGCAAATGAGTGAATGGATGGAATTAAGAGAAAGCCCTGAGCAGCCCTAACACACACCAAACAATGTTCAGTGGTACCTCAGCTAGAAGCAGATTATGTTTATTATCTTGTACCATTTTTCTTTTCAAGATAGGTGAACTCAAATTGCAACAGCCACAGTGATGAACTGCAACAGAAACCCCACCAAAGCCCTAGAGGTTTATATTCTCAGGTACAATTTAATTTTTAAGCCTACAGAAATAATTAAATCTATAAAGTACCACCTTGTTTTCAATAATCTCTTCCAGACTAGGTTTCTGTTGGGGTGTATGGCTTTCTAGAGCTGAGTACTTTTCCATATTTAGCCCATCAGGTCCCTCTGCCATCTTTCCATCTATACTGGTGCACACTTCCTTAACCCCACTGTATGGTCTACAACATTTACATCAGCAAACTGGGTGGTCCTGGCAGCAGAAATTCAAATGATCACCATCTGGATGTGTTCTTCCAGTCCCATAACAGCTGAGAGGTGAAAAAACCCTTCCTTTAGCCTGTGGAAAGGCATCAACCAGATTGGATAGAATTAAAGAAAACTGGTCTGTGGCATTTAGGCATTTTTCAGCTCAAGGAAAATTGGCATTACTAGTGGCTTCTTGCATATTATATTTAGGGTCTTTGAACATACAGATTCCCACAGTTCTTCTGGAACCCTAACATCTGCCAAAAAAACAGGCAATGCCAGAAAATCAAACTTCTTCCTTTTGAAATGGCAATTGCTGTCATCCTGTTGGAGCTTAGGGAAAAACAAACCCAAAGCAACCTGCACCTTTATTCAATAAGCAGCCAGTTATTTTCAAAACAACTTCATATGGCTGAATCCAAGGAATTTGCCTGAGAAACCCTCCCTCTCCCCAGTTCCTGTGCATTTACATCTTGGGATTTGAGTAGCTTCAGAAAAAAATACAGATTAGTAAGGTGGTTTGTTTAATGTGTCCAGATGATGAACTGACCTGATGAAACACCATCATAAATTTACATACCCACTTATGATTTTAAAAAATTAAGTAATTGAAAATGACTGGAGACTTCCAGAATGTATTAAGTTATTTTGGGGAAAAAGCTTGCATCCTGAGTCTTGATTACAGACATTTCTGCAAACAAAACCAAAACCCCACAATTGTTTCAGTATCTTACAGGCTAAGTCCTACTGTCTTTCTTCCAGAAAATTCTAATGTTCCTTCTCAGCACTGTGAAGAAGTTGGGTTTTAACACAGCAGGTTCACTGAAGAAACAGTGGTCTTTGGGAAACTGAAACAAAACTTGAATCATAAATAAATAAAGAAAAATCCCTGCATAAATGTGCCTGGGAGCTGATACACAGTCCATTCACTTAAAGTTCTTGTTCCAGGCTATTAATACATGCACAGAGGAAAACAAATGTATCTACTAGTTCACATCTGCTTGTACCTTTGCATATTGCACTGAAGTGACTGCAATAGCATTGCTCCTGAGGCAGCTGGATTGCCCAAAGAAAACTCTGAGCCTAGAACTCAACAGCTCTTACCAATCTACATCCTGAGTTCAGCCTGCCCTGAGAGGTACAGCTCTTTACATTGTCTCCTGGGGGTGGCCATGCAGTCCAGGCCTGAAGGACACTTCCAGTGCTTGTTTCCTTCAGTAATCTATTGAAAGCCTGAAGCAGAAGCTCCACTTACAGTATCCCTGGAAAGTTGTTTGTTCCCTTTTAGGTACCAGTATTTCCTATTGGTTCCTTCACACAGGCACCTATTTGCATTATGTTTATCCTTTCCTCTCTTTTGCCATACACTTCACTCCCATTTAATCCCATTGTGCTTACTCTGGCTGGGACTATTATTAACAAGGTGGAGTGTGGACAGAACAGAAGTGAAAGTAAATTTATGTTAACACACAGCAGATATTTTAGCATAATTTCCCAATTCATATATGGATGCAAAGTTGCTGATATGACTTCAGATACATTTATTTTAATTATAATTACATTTCACTAGCATATTCCACATCACTTCATATGCAAAATTCAGGTGGAAATTGTACNATTTAATTACCTGCCTCAGCCTACAAAACATTACCTTTTTCTCTAGAAGAATCAATTTAAAAAGGATCAAGACCTGCAAAAAAAAAACCAACAAAAAAAGGTGAATCAATACTGTTTATCTAAAATACTGTACAAGCAAAATCTCATATTCAAGATTTCACATGAATCACTGCGTAACTGTGAGATGATCAAATATATTTGACCAGTGAAAAGTGTTCCAATATCCTTTCCACACCTGCAAACTTATTTTAAAATAGCATTTGAGATGCACAAAGAAAAACCTGCACAAACAAAAACTGTTTAATTTGAACCATACAGAGCTTATCAGAAAGAATGTCTTGTGTAATTCCAGAACTTTAAAAACCAGCAAAGTGCATAAACATGAAAGGGCTCCTCCCCAGAAATAGACAGAATTCAGCAAAATACCAAGAATAGCATTCACCTCATCTCATTTGAGGAATCTAGGTCAGAAGTGTCTGTCCAGATTCTCTACACTCAAAGAAAAGCATAGATGCTACTGGGGGATGACTGGCAGCCATGTGAGGTTAAACAAAAAGTTCTACCCCAAATATCTACTGAGCAGGTGCAAAACCACCATGAAATCCTGATTCTCAGACTTTTTTCCTTGATGCCTCTCAGTTAACACCGGATTCTAAATGCTATTTGTACCTTAACTACAGGATACACACTCAATTTCAATTGTCATTAGGAAAAAGAAGGAGGTGCAAGTCCCATACTTTATCTAGCAGAGAATGCCTACCTTGTGTCTAAAGTGAAGAACAAGATCCCGAGGAGACAGACCTGAGATAGAAAATTAGAGAGCAATTATTACAGCTTAATACCTAGCAGAGAGATGAACTTCTTGTCACTATTTTTCAGGTGCATTGTATGTCAACCAGCTTATTTCAGTAACAGAACTCCTATCAAATAATTTCACCAGGAGCAAGACTTAAATATACAGTGTTATAAGAATAGTTATGAGTTACTCCTGTTGGCTGTCACACATTAAGGAAACACAGAAGTAAACTGTGCATTCAGAAAACACAAGGAAGATTCAGAATGAAATGGGAGATACCCAAATAGCAGGTAAATGAAAGCCTGAGCATCCCAGATCACCAGTTAATTCCATCTGAGCATTAAGGTACTGCTTCCCAAAGGCAGTGGCTTCTCAGACTGTTAGGCCATGAGGTAACATGGCTTTCAACCTACAACCAACTCCTTTTATGAAAGCAACACTAAATTTATTTGACATTTATTTAAATCCATTAATAAAGATCTGCATACCAGAGTATTGTGCAGGCACACAGACCTCTGGTGCTTAATCTGCTAATGCACATAAACAAATTAGCTCAGGAAGGGAACACATTGATTAGTGTAACATTATCTCTTGCTTGCACAAGAAAAAAAGTCACTTACCAAGATAAACTTGTGACCCTTCTAGCGAGGTACTGCCCAAGGAACTATTCATATGATCATAAAGTTCCTGTAAATGTTAGAACAAAGGCAGAAAAACCACCCAGAAACCATTAATGTCAAGTGGTGACACAAAACCCAGAATAAATAAACTTAGTCAAGCATCTCAACATCCAGAAAGTAGCATTTTACTGGTGCAGTCAGCAGAGATACAGGCTGACAATCACACTCGTGTCTGTATTGCATTACAGAGCAGAAAGTTGACCCTCTGTCAGATTAGGGTAGTTCATCTAGTTCATGTTGTAATTACAAGAGCTGAATAATTGAATGACCTATGCAAATGAGGATTTGAGGCCTAATTGAACATCCTGAAGCCCGTAGCCATGTGCTGAAAGCTTTGTTCTGTGTGGTTATTACTGAAAGGTTACCTTTAGAATTGAAATCTGGGAGAAGTCTTTTTCCTCAAAATAGGCATGTGTGATGAGTTGCAGCTTTGCCTGAAGTAATCCATACAAAGGCTTGGAAGAAAAAAAAACACAAAAGCAAGTAAGAAAACATTTAGTCATTTTCACTGTAATCTCCTCCCACTCTTATCTCATAGTGCAGAGACATTATTACACATCAGAGTTCATGGGGGGGCAGTGCTTAGTTTCTAACTCACAGCACCTTTCTCCTGTGCTCATTCTGAATTAGGATAATTCTATTTTCTTCCCATTTGAATATACCACACTATCACTGAATATCTTTCTAAAAAAGTCCTGCTTTAATACCACTGTGTTAAACACAACTAGTTCTTTCCTCAGCTTTAAGCACAGAAAGAATTTCTGTTCCCTTCCTGGTGACCAGTAGCTTTTACTAAACAGGTATCAATGCAAGATGTTTTTTCCAAACACAACTCTGCTCTGCATGTGACTATCTTAAAACCTTTCACAGCTGTCAATAGCCACTCTCTACAGCTATGGAATGGCCAAACCCTCAATCCTACTACATGAAATAAAGAATAATCAGAGTGCAGACAGGTAATTCTGGTCTCTGACAACAGGCAGACACTTCTACAATTGCTCTCACAAGATTGATTCCAGACAGCTCATTCATGCCACAGTCTTACAGTTCAATTTCACCTCAGTATCTTGTTACTCTCTGTCAAGTTCAGAGACAAAAGTTGCAAATAAGAATATAGAAAGTGGATATTTTTTACCATGTAATTTGGAAGTGTCTTGGGAGTCACTTACCAGCTGACTGAGAACACAGACACTTTTCTGTACAGTTTCACGGGTGACGTCTGCTTGACGTACTTTTAATGCCTAAAAAACAGAAGTATTTGAGTATTTTTATCCAATCACAATTTCATAAAATAACTCTTTCACAGCTCTAGTTGCCACAAACCCCTCCTAAAGCTGCCAGCATTCAATGGTGGGATGTCCCAGCCATGCAACAGTGCTCCCTTACCTAGCAAAAATGGCCATAACACTGCTATGTCAGAGTTGTGTTCTCATCTCACTGTGCACAGCAAGATCCCAAGAGAGCTGTGATGACAGGCACAGGAGTGTCTAAAAGACACTTGCATGAGAAAAAGGGAATATGCATGGAAAAGGCAATGGCATTTTAACTCAGGGTAATGACACAGAAGCCACAACACATCACTCATTCTTCTCTAACATGATCTGTGAAACTGGACTAGGTTGATAAGTCTTTGCCTAGAAATTTGCTTTAGGAATTATTTTTTTTTTACTCAAGGATCTTTGAGCCACCTGTGGTCCCAGCACTTCACAGCAGAGCTAGAAAGGGTGAGGGCAGAAATACAGCCAAGTGATTCATGTAGTTGTACAAGCCAGCAAATGTGCAGACTGCAGCCCAGGCATCAAAAAGGACAGATGGAAGGAGTGCTAGAGCTGTCACATGAAACACACTGGTTTATAGTCTACTTGTTCCAAAGAGTTCATGTTAAACATTTATTTATCTTCTTAATTGGCTACTAAACAGAATCAACTGGAATCAAGAGGACAATAAAGCCAAGTTATTACACAGTAAAACAGGCAAGACTCTAAATCACAGAATACAGTGAAGACTGGTTGCACAGATAATGAGTCAACCACAATCAACATGGATTTAGTTCAAAAGAAACAACATTAAAAATCTGCATGAGTAAAATTTCTCCTATAGTATAAATGGGAATTTGACATCTAATCAAGGCATGATTAACACTGAAACAGAATACAGAATGTACATCATTTCACTGAAAATGGGAGCACTTTTTAGAAGAAATTTGCAATAGCTCTCAATTGTTAATTTGTACTATGTGCACAGCTCATAGTACCATTGCTATTTCTGAAAGCATGGGCAGTTCTATCAGATCAAATACAATAATTTCCTCCATGTCATCAGGTGCACATTGTAGCTCTCATCCATTTTTCAGTTTTACTGCTAAAATTTGGTATCAGTAAGCACCTACAATGAACAGGAAGATCCTTGTCCACTCTGCAAGTGTACTTACAAGGATGCAGGTGAAGAGAAACATCCCTACACAGCTGCATGGTCAGATTGCAGAAAATACTCTTAAAATTCTTCATGGTCACATAATGGAAAATTGCAACTTTTTGACCCAAGACACCTACTTCTTGGGAACAATGCTTGACTGCCAGACAGGCCAGCAGCTTCATTTTGCTACTTGGTGCTGCTGCCTGGGTTAGCTCTTCAGAACCAATTGATATTTTTCAATTGCTTTGAGCATTTCAACAGATCACAATATGTCTGCTGACATCAGGGCAAGAAAAATAGTTCTATACCTACCTAATGTGGACATGTTAGATTTTTGCTGTAAGCTGATCATGCAGCTTGACTGTTGGTGTAAGGAAAGCCCCTGGGACCCTATTAATATGAAATTCACAAACTGGAGAGGTACCTTGGCTTCAATCTGCCTATAGCAGGAGACTCCATAGACTGTGGTTCGATCCCCACTCCTTGGAGGCAAATGGAAAAACACAGTGTCTGTGGAAAAGAAACTGCTGTCAAATACAGAAAGAAATGCAATACTGAACAAACAAAAAAATAACCACACCAAACCTGCTGCTAACTACATGGCAACTGAATCATTCCATCTTCATTCTGTTGACAAATACATTACAACTGCTGTTCCTCCTCCAAAATGTGTCCTTCTAAAGACATGGAATGACTTAGAAGTCATTCTAAGACTCTGTGAAATAAAGAGGACAAAAAAAGAACCCAAACAACAAAATAACAACCAAAATCACAATGCCTACATACATTACAAAGCTGACTTTTAGAATTTCATTTTTTGCTCTCCTCAAAACCAAATTACATTTTCTAACTCAAGATTTTATTGTCCCTTCAAAGAACTCCTGAGAAAGCTGGGAGCCGGGTTTTGTGCTAGGACTACAGACAAGGGAAATGTAACCCTTATAGCTTTTATTGACATCTGGTTTCTTGATGTAGGAGGAACACCTTTATCTACTTCCACTTTTAAGTTCTGAATTATTGAACTATTGCCACAGTATTCTGCAGCCTAAACAAACAAACAAAAAAAAAGTCTAATAGTTAAAAGTATGATTCAGATATTAGAATTTTACTTTTGGTTGCAGAAGTAGCAGGTACAACTTGCTCTCTTGTCTCTTACCTTCCTGGTAGTTGTGAGCACCATCTGGCAGGGCAAGAAAAGGCAAGTACTTCCACTCTTCTGGTAAACTCTGGCTGTCATGTCCTTCTCCAGGCTTTAGGGGAGGATAGGAAAATTCAACCTGAACAAACAAACAAAACCAGAAGAGAGTCAAAAAGAGAATAGATTACTGTTAGATAACAAACACACCTCTGTCATTTAGCCTGGCACCTTCTCTATGGCAATTGTATGAAATGAAGTTTTCCATGGACTCTTAGATTGGTTGAGGTTGGAAGGAACCTTTAAAGGTCATCTAGTCGAGACCCCCTGCAGTGAGCTGGGACATCTTCTATTAGATCAGCCCCATTCCTACTCCCATTCCTTGCCTCTTCCTCCAAAGCACCCCGAGACTGACTCATGCCTGGTCTCACTGGCATGCCCTGGGCAGATTTGGCCTCTGCAGTGATTCCATCCAGCCTGGTACCTTCTCATCAAGAGAAAAATGGAGCAGCTCTTCTAGCAGAAAACATCACCTTCTGCCCTGCATGCACACAACCAGCAGCACACTGCTGGGGCACACATGTCCTGCAAACAGATTTGGCTTCTGAGCCATAGTGCCCACGACCAGATAACACTCCAAACACACACGAGCCTCCGTTTTACTCTACTGGATGTTGAATAACCTCAGAAACTATATTAACACCAAAATTCTGCCTTTAAATATTTTTGTGTCCTTATTCTACACATTAGCCTGAAGTATTACACAGAGTTATTGTTGAGGCTGGAACAGACCTTTGAGATCATGAAGTCCAGCCTAAGATCTGACACCACAACACCTAGCTAGACCATGGCACTAAGTCCCTCCTTTTCCTCTCCCCAAGGAATCCTGCCTTGAAATTTCACCTTTCATTTTTTTTCCATTTACCTCTTTCACCTAGAAATAGGGACAACCTTTCTATTCCTCACACTGCACTACACATCTACCACGGACTCCCATCATCAGCATCTTCACAGTATTATTCCTTTTTCTCCTTTTCCCATGGAGACCCCTCTGAGTTTCCAAACACTTTCAACAGCTTTTTTTTTTCCGTGTGTGCATTTCTTAAACCACTGAACCAAATGTAAAGGCAAATTTATCAGTAAAAGAACCAGTTTAAAGATACTGCAGCTTCTCTAGAAGGACATTTAGATACAAACTAGGAGCTGTAGAATGTATACATGGATATTTTCCATATACATATTCATGGCACATCATCCAAGCATAACACAGAAAGCATACAGAAAATCTTAAGGTTTGATGAAGGATAAAATAAAACCACTGAATAAGATGAGATTACTGAAGAAGAAATGGGAAATAAATTATGAGGAGTGAAATTCTTCACCTTAACACACGGTGTCACTCTCCCTAAAACTGCTGCCACTTGGAGAAAAGCACAAAGGATAATAAAAGGACACAAGAAATCAGATACTCAGTATCTGCTGTGTCAAGAAATTTCATGTTTGTAACAGTTCTTTAAAACACTTAATATTAATACAAGCAGGGAGGAAAACAAAAGGAATTGTGATAATCTTCACAGATAGAGTAAGGAACAAAACCCTTTGGTTTGATTCCAGCCTAGTTCCTTTTCAAGTTATTGTTTTGTTATTCCTTTAACAAGATCTTCTGCCATCACCAGAGAAAGTTACCTATTGCAGAGGACCTGCCTATTGTGCTGCCCCAAAACAAAGACATAAGGGCACTGAAGACAAGGCTTCACTTACATCCTTAAGATCATCAAGCACATCTGAGAAAATCACAGGAACTACCAGGTTGGCAAAGATTAATAAGAGAAAAAAAGTAATTCTCCAGAAAAGCAGAGTTTTAGAAGACAGCCAGCAAACAAACAGGGACTGAGACAGGCTAGAAGTGTTCTCTCAACAGAGGAGAAGAAAGATGCTTCCCAAAAGGCTGTGCATGGAATCTACTGCTGGGAGCAACTCCAGCATTTCTCTCTTGGAAGCAAGTGCTACAGTCAGTGGTGCAGGAGACCTGGAAATGTAGATAGTTCTCAAAAGAGTTGATTAAAAGGAACAAACAAGTCCAGTCTGCCCTTAGACACCACCTAGTTCTGCAAACAAAGTCAAGCCTAACTTGCCAACAGCTCTGCTTGAAAACATCCACTCCCCAGGCATAAGTAACAACAGGCAACGTGCCCAGCTTGCTCAGGCCACATTGTGTGCTGGTTTTTGCAGACCATAATAAGCAGCAGCTCAAGCACTTGAATGTCTCAAATGGCAGGAGCACATACACAGCTCAGGAAGGGAAGAAGTCTTAAGAGGCATTCCTCCCTCTCAAAGATCCTCCTCGGGCTCTTCTCTAAAACTCTGGTATCAGCCACTTCATTACTTATCTAAAGTTTCCTTTGCACATCAGGAAGAAAAATCTGTGGTCAGGCAAGATAGGGAGATTGGTCTTCAAACCCAGTCCACAAAGACTAACCCACCAGACAGGCACCTCAGACACTCCTTTGCAGAAAGCAAATGCCACCTTTACATTAAAAAGTGGAAGTACCTTGAAGATCTTTAGGACAAACTTTGGGATTCCATGTGACAAGTCTATGTGGTGTTCACCATCACCCACTCCCACGTCTGCAGCACCAAGTTTGGAATGGCATTCCCCACCAGCACAGAGAAGTGGGTTAGGATCAGCTGCTGGTGTTTTACAGAAGTCACCAAGCCATGTGAGCAGTCCATGACACACAGAACTTGTCCTGCTACACACGCTTCAATTTCCTACCATAAGACAGGGAGAAATGTGGATGTTTATGAAAGTCAAGAGCAATCTGGAATATATTCAAGCCTTGAGAGGATCTGTAAGAAAACAGACACCCACTGCACAAGGTCAGAGATCTGCAGAACTGCTCAGGACACTGAGTGCAGGAAAACTGAAGTGAGATTAGGTCTGGCCTGACTGGTGGTGGTGACACAGAACCTGAGCTTACTCAGATGCCACAGCCCCAAAGCCTCACAGCATCAGGAGAAGGGGGAGATTCTTGTGCTGGGTCAGGCAGTACAGGGAGCACATGCTGTCCCAGCAACCAGCCAGGGGCCTTACTGGGAACTCTGTCTAACTCGTACCCACAAGTTTTTTCAGCTTTGTTAAAACATTCTTTGCTCTCCTTTTCAAATAGGTAAGTTCTCATTTTAACTTTGCCTTTAAAATGTTTTTGAGTAGTTGGGATATTTTAAGCCTCCATACACCCTCAGAGACTATTATCTCTGTCTCCATATAAAAAAAGCTTGGAGACAAAGCACTCAAACCAGGATTTTCAGTCATCCACCTTCCCCATAAAGCAAAGGTGCCTCCATGTATTTTTCAATACACAATTTGCATCTATCAGTCAAGCTCTACACAGGTTATGTTTTTGCTAAAGACCTCTGTCATAAGATAGATAAGGACTAAGGAGCTTGTAAACTTCAGATGATCAAGCTTCAGAGGGGAACTCAGCTAGTGAAAACAACTAGCATCAAGAAAGCCATTAAAATATCCAACTCCACATTAATTTTCTTGTAATCTTAGAAAATAGGAAACCAGGTAAATTCCTTTTGTGACCAGGCCACTGCCACTGGAAAGCTGCTTTGGAACTTTGTTTTTCTGCCATTGCTAGTTTCTCATATGCAATCTGCAGCACGTCCACAGACAGTTCATACCCATTTGTTCTTGTGCCAACACTGTTTCTTAGATTAAATGGTTGGGTTTTTCTCCTCCTTATTTTTCACTTTTGAACACTGCCCATGTCAGGCTGGATGTTCTGGACAGGTTGGATCAATAGGCCAAGGCCAATTGTATGAGTTTTACCAAGGCCAAGTGCCAGGTCCTGCATTTTGGTCACAACCACCCCAGGAAACACTGGAGGCTTGGGGAGGAGTGGCTGGAAAGCTGCCTGGGGGTGCTGGTGGACACCTGGCCGGACCTGAGCCAGCAGGGTGCCCAGGTAGCCAAGAAGACCAACAGCAACCAACCATACTTCCTCAAGCTTGCTCATCATGGGTAGATTTTCCTGTGTAAATTATGACACTGCTGCTTACATAGACCCAAATTAAGTGCAAGGGCCTTCCAGAGCAGTAGCTGCCCTTCTGACACAACTCTGTTGCTGCTTCCTCTCCGTCATACTGTCCTTTACCCAAATGCCAGCACTTGGACTAATTTTCCAGTATCTCCACCTTAAAAAGAATCCCACACCTTTTATTTTGTGGGGCTGTGTGATCAGTTATCCAGGCAGATTCAAGCTACTCTGCTTCTTTTACAGAGCAAGTCAGTCTCCCATTTACTCTGACAAAAGATACAGGTCAGTCAGCCATGATCTATCTTTAGGGAATGCCCATAGGACTCACTCTACTTATTTTCATGTTGTTAATTAATTCTTCACTTCACAAATTCTCTGGAGTCTCACACAGTACTGTTGTCAAACTCATTAGGCGACAACTGTGCAGTTTGCTGCCTCCAGTTCTGTTAGGAATTTATTTTATAGTTCAATAACAAATCTGCTAAATCAGAGGTAGAATATATTTTAAATTAGATTTCTGGTTAGATTTCCCTGGTTGGCTGTGGCTGTACCAATTGCCATTCTGTTTCTGCAGTTCTGTTGACCCAGCTGCCCCATCCCCTTCCTCTCCAAATTCTCCAATTTCTTGAGAGATTTAAAATCAACTTTGGTTCAATGCCCTTTGAACTAATTTTTGACAACACCTGAAGACACACTTCTACAAACATTTTACTGACAGCAAGATAAAAATTCACTACTAATCAACTAAAGTTTTGTGGGTTTGGCTTTTTTGTTGTTGTTTTGGGGTGTTTTGGATGTTTTTGCTTTGCATCAACACTGCACAATATTACAAGAAAACACAACCTCCAAAAGAAGAACAGAAACAGCAAAAGCCACCTCTGCTTTTGCCTCCAAGCTATGGCTTTTGCAAGAGGCCAACAACAAAGTGAAGGGACAAAAAGCACCCTTCCTTCTCCAGCCACCCAACTAATGCTCATCTCTTAACAGTCTTTGACTAGAAAGTGACTGATAAATACCGACAAATCCTGCAAAACTTGCAGCCCAGATGATAAAATTCCTTTGTATGAACTGATCCTGCAAACATCCACATGAGAACGGCCCCTAGACACCCCGAGGAGAAAAGCAAAAGCATGGAGATGTTTCAGAAAGAAATGGAAGAACACCTACAATGAGTCACTTCTGTTTCTGCCTCTGTGGCCGGGGCAACTGTTTGCTGTGTTACCACGCTGCGCTTGTTTTGTTTCCTGAAGAATTAACAAATATTTAGGTCTCTGCTACCTTGTATGAAGTGTGTTCATGTCAGATCAATTTCTGTATAACAACAAACATCACGTTCGTTATTATTTTGGCAGTTTTTGTAAAGACTAAGCACGCTCTGTAGAAAAGATTCACTGCAAGTCCAACATTTTATCACCTGCTCTTCCCATAGCAAAGCACCTGTGAATGCAGCCCAGCTGGGCAAAAGCATCTCCTGTTTTAAGTGATTAAAAAATAAAATAATACACAATGTAAAATTCTTCTACCTTACAGGCCACCTAAAGCAGTCAAGCATTTAGGAACGAAGGGAAAAGACACGCCAAGAAAACTTAAAGCAGGACTTAACACCGTGGGGCCATCGGGCGTGTACAAGTTGAACCTGCGAGAGCTGAACGCGGCGGCGGCAGGAACAGAAGGGAGAGGTTAGTTAAAAAATAATGTCATCTTCTCTTAATTCCCGGTCTGAACGAGCTCCAGCCGCACGGCTGACTGTGGATCCGGGTGCCACCATTCGAGCACTCGCAGGGTACCGCGGGGGGCGGCTCTCGCTGCGCCTCACCCCGCCAAGGCCGAGCACGGGGCGGTCACGTCCGCACCTCGTCGAAGACGAAGCGCCCGGAGCGGGCTGAGTCACGGCTCCGCCGCGGGCAACCCCGGGGCCGAGGGAATCCCCGGCCCTGCCCGGCCTCCTCTGCTGGAGACCGCGGCCACCCGAGGCCCTGACACGCTTCGTCGCTTTCAAACTGCTCGTTCAGCCGCTTCCCGGAGCTAAAGCAAAGATCCCTCCGGCACCATCAGCCGCACCCCCTCCCCAGCCACCATCAGCCGCATCCCCTCCCGCAGCGGCTCCAGCCTCCCCCGCCGCAGGATGAGGGCGGCAGCCGGGAAGGCGCCGGCTCAGCCCGGGGAAGGGGACCCCGGGAAAAGGTGGGAGAGGAGGAGCAACCCGCCCGCCGGTGGGCGAGGAGGCGGGCGGCACCCACACCCCCTCACCTGGCATCCCTTCTTGTGGTGGAAGCCCACCACCACGATGTGCAGCACCGGGCCCCGCTTCTCCATGGAGCCCCGGCGATGGCCGCTCTGGAGGATGCCGCCGTAGCCCGGGCTGTCGCTCCGCCTCCCAGCGCCGAAGGTCCGACACGGGCTCAGCCCCAGCCGCCTGCGCTTCCGCAGCGCCCGGCCGGGGGAAGGCGGGACGGCGCCGGCAGCACCGCCCTCTGCCCGCCCCGCAGCGCCCGGCCGGGGATTCGCCTCCCTCTGCCCGCCCCGCAGCGCCCGGCCGGAGATTCGCTTCCTTCTGCCCGCCCCGCAGCCGCCCGGTCGGGGATTCGCCTGGCCGGGCCCCGCAGGAGCTGCTCTCGGCCATGGGTTCTGGAGAGCGAGCAGGCATCGCGGTCTCAGCTCTTGCTGCGCACGGAACTCTCCGGGAAAGTTCATTATGCTGGAGAGACTCCCAGGGAAAGCGACTTCGTTTTTTCCCACGGCCAGGAAAACAGCGTGGCCGGTCGGTGGAGTCGCTCGGGCTGAGGCCGTCCCGCCAGTCCTGGTGGCTGCGAGCTGGGGTGGTGATGGTGCCTCCGTCTGCCTTTCCTCTTCTTCTTCTTCTCAAAATCCCCCTGAAGCTCGTCCTGGGGTTGCCTCCTCCCCAGCGTGGAGTCGTGCAGAGCAATGGCAGCGCGAAATGAAGCCCGGGATGGGTTCAGCCCAGGTGTGCCAGGTGGGTTATTGAAGGATAAAATTAAGGTAAAGATTCTTTTGTTTGCACCGTTGTGCTGCTGAACGTATGTTATGATACCCTAAAAAGACAGTTCAAAGATTTGTTCGAGAGGCAGAGATTCTTTTTGGAAAAAAAACCCCAAAACTGTTATAAAAACATTGCTTAACAAAGATCTCATCCCTGACACAGTACCCAGAAGCTCAAGTTATACCAATAAAGCATTTAACTACATATTGTTCCTCAGCTCCAGCAGAAGTGGCATCATGGTAAAAATACACTGCAGGGAGTAAGGATGAACTACATGGAATAATCCAGCTCTGGCGAGAGAAAGATTTCTTAATAGTTGTAGTCTGTAGCTTATTGTTTAGTATCAGTAAAAAGAAAAGGTGTAAACTATTGGCCATCTTCTCCAGCAGTAATGAGATATCCCTGAAAAGATGCATGGGAATGTTTACAGCTCCTGCTCTGCTCATTGGGGAAAGTGCAGCCTGACATTATTCTTGCCTCTGTGGATTTTGCATTATAGAGGCATCTCAGCGATCCTGCTGGGTAATTGTGGCTCACTGCTTCTCTCTGGTAGTTAGGGTTTTCTTCTGCTTAAAATGTTCCACTAAGGCCATAAAAAAGTTGGACTGGCAACAACAACCTCTTGGGAAACCAACTAGTTGACATAATATTTTTTTTCTCCTAGCTCACACTGCCTGTATTTATGAGAAAGAAAGGATGGCAAGAGCTGCTATGAAACAAAAGCCCTTGGAAATAACCAGTGTGGGATTTCTGTTGAAGACAAGCATTTTCCCCTGATAGGAGTCTGATATCCTCCCGGGGGAGACCGCGACTGGCCGCGTTTTATCGCGACTCCCTTCCCGCCATGCCTAGGGAATGGGCGGGGAGCAGCCATGGCTCTGCCATCCGCTCGTTGGGTCTGCTGGGTTTGCCGGAGACCGCAGCGATTGGTCGGGTCTGGCTGGGACGTGGCGGCCGCTATAAGAGGCGGCCCCGGCCGCTCTCCCCGCCTGGGCACGGCCGCTGTTGTCAGTGACTGGCCCGGGGATTCCGTCGCTCATACCGAGAGGGAGAGTCTGAATGAGGGTTCTCCGGGGTCCGTGAGCCCCCCTGCCGCCTGACGGGGCCGGCCAGCGCCTCACCTGGCCGTGGGATGGGGGTGAGTGGGGAGAAGCGGGAGGGCGGGTTGGGGGTGACCGTGTGAGGGGGCCCGGCTGCGGGTGAGTTTTTACTGCTGTCTAGGGCATCACAGTATTGGGGGGTGTGCTGGAAAAATGTATGTTCTGTAAAATAATCTTCTTCTTTCTTTTAATTATTTACAGAACTTGTGACCAAATGCATAGGTTCTAATATTGTGATGAAGAGTGATAAAGAGATGGGTGGAATTCTAGGATTTGCTGACTGTTGGTGTCCTTTGGAAGTGTTTGCAGCTGTCTACTTTATGCTTCAGCTTTTGAGATGTTTGAGTTCACTGAACAGAAACTTTTTTTTTTGTATGAATCAGTTGCATTATTCTAATATTTCTGTTTTACAGATAAAATCACAATTCAGTATAAAGTGAGCACTTTAAAGGTTTGAATGCTACCATCCTGGGCCTTATTTTCCTTGAAACTGGATTTTCAGGTATGGAGTTAGAAGACATTAGAAAGTTGTAAGCAATATTTCTGTATTCTGTTACTATTTAAAGCTTGGTTTCCTGAAGAAAAATATTGTAGAAGATCTGTAAGCTATATGTGGGGTTTGTTTGGGTTTTTTTGGACCACTTCCCAGTTTATACCTTGGCATTATTGAGGGTGGTCTGTTCAGCACAGCTGTGTCATAGAGTAGCTGTTGCATGATTTATATTTGTAAACAGGTTCCTAACTTGTAGCCTTAATTTTATTTGTGCATTGAACTTTTCAAGTAGTCTGTTTGCTTTTACATTTCCTTAAGGGCTAGGCAATGATTCAAAAGTAGGCTTTAGGATAAATATTTATTGTTTTGTTTTGCCATGTTGCCATTTGAAGCTTGAGTATCAAAACCTACCAGGATTTAGAGGGTGACTCTGTGTCTCTACTGAGCAGAAAAGTATGCTATATCTTTTTCATTGCCAGGTAGCTTTCCTTACCCAAGAGGTCAATTTAACAATGTACTGCTGCAAATGTGGCTAATTTATTTCTTGTTTCCAACAACTGTGTCTTAATGCAGAGGTTGATGTCAGTTCTGTGAACAGAACTGGAATAATTATCCCTGGTTATTTGTTCTTTACTTTTTCCATTGCTGCTTCAGTGAGATTACACCTGAGGGCAGAAGAATCAAAAGCTGGGCCAGGTTGTGCTAAATGGCAATAGCAATGGTAAGTTGTCACTGTTAAAAGGCTGTTTGTGTTTGTTTTCTGTGCCTGCAGATCAATCAGGGGTTGAGTTCAACTCCTTGAAGCTGAGCTTTTCAGGCAGCTCCATTACCCAAAGTACTTTCAAGTATCTTCTGTGTGTTAAGTGATGCTGGGAAGGTGATTTTAATACCTTACTCTGTACTTTTTAGAGTGCATGGCCCTCACTTTGTTTTGATGAATGTTTTTCTGCTCTTCAGGTGTACAGGGGAATCACTGGCTTTGTTACCCACTGCAGGCTGGGTCATACAGAGCTGCACTTCTGCATGTTCTGAAAAAGTGAAAATCTGTTGGATTTAACCAATTTATTTTATCCTGTGCTGCTGTATGTAGATCAGCACTGAAATGACCCTTCAGTAGTGTGATCCCTGCACTGAATTCTGGAGTTTTTTGTTTGTATGGGTAGATAGACAGTCTGGACTCCCTATATGAGGGTGTTCCTAATGCTGTGGGAGAGGAAGACTGACCTGAGTCTAAGATGGTTCTGTGTCAGTGAGGAATAATTTCTGTTTTTTTCTTGCCCACCTTGCACCTCCTCACTCTGAGCAATTTATTTTTGAAGCCTTTTTCTGCTTTGTTTACTGTTCTGTGTTCTTGACTTCTTGTAAGTGGTAAAATTGCTGCCACTCAGTGAAGCTGCTGGTACCCTGCCCTTGGAGCAGAGGCTGGTGATTTTTAGGGTGCAGATTGTCAGCAAGACTCCAGTATTTTCTGCAATAGACCTTGTGTTCTATGCATCTTCCCACATAAGGAATGCTGTACTTTAGACTATTATTCCTTCAGTCCCAAAAGCAGCAAAGCTCTGTCTTTAGAAGTGCTCAGCTAATTATTAAGAATATTATCAGTAAAAGGAGTGGGGTTTTTTTTCACTTATTAATATTTTTCCTTTTGTATTTCTTCTTCTATTCAGTTCCTGACTTCCCAGGAAAATGCTGTACTCATTTAATCCCCTGCCTGCCTGTTCAGGCTTTTCATTAGTTTCTGGGCTCTGCTTAGTAATAGAAGCTGGAAAGAGGAAACAAACTTCCCAGTAAAGTGACAGTCTGGAGAAGAATCAGTGACTGGAGAAATTCTTCAAGAACTAAAGTGTATTCTCTGTCTCTTTAAAATGAGCTGTAGTGTTTGTTGCAAGCGTCATCTCCTTGAAGTGGATAACAAACACAAAACTGTGTTATCTTGTGTTTTGTTAAACATTCTTTGTATTTTGGTGATTCTTTCTGGCATGTGCTTCTCTGGCAGTAACTGACTTCTGTTCAGAGAGGAAAATAATATTGAATCTGAAAAACACTTTTGTGGTCTACCATGAAGTCTCCATCTGCTTAAACTGTCACATATGGGTTTGTTAAATGAATTTATGACACTAACACAACATTGTTTTGTTTTCTGTGTTGTTGGTTTATTTTTCCTTCTAGCTGGTTCCTGGAGGAGAAGTGAAAGGATTGATATCCCTGCTCATCCCCCAGTTGATACACAGAAATTCCACCACTATATCTTTATAACATGATAAAAAAAACACAAGTAGCTTTACTTGTGTTCTTTTCTTAGCCTCACTTGCATAATTTAGTCCTCTACTGGGAAGAGTTGATAATGAGAAACATACAACTTCTTGCTGGCCAAAATCAACCCCACCTTGAGATAGTTTGTTAATCCTCAGCACCTCTACTTAGGGGCTCAAGATGTCAAGATAAGCACAGAAGAGGATGATAAACACCTGATTTAAATTGGCCTTCTATGAAACATCCCAGTAGGGATGGATGAGCTCACCCTGTGACCACGGTGTGAGGAAGACTGTGAGTGACCACTGGAGGGAGAAAAGACCCCCACCCTGATATTATTACACCTGCTTGGACTCTGTAAAAGATTTCTGGGAACTCATTAGCATAAGACTGCCCTTTCCAGGAAATTTTATGAATGAATGTTGTTTTTATGTACATTAGGTGATGTGTTTTGCTATTTCATTGGAGCATTTAACAGAGGGGACTCCCCAGCACTACAGTAAAGAATGGCTGCTAATAACAACTCCTTCACACCCAATTGCACCCAGCCTCCCACCCTGGGGNAACACAAGTAGCTTTACTTGTGTTCTTTTCTTAGCCTCACTTGCATAATTTAGTCCTCTACTGGGAAGAGTTGATAATGAGAAACATACAACTTCTTGCTGGCCAAAATCAACCCCACCTTGAGATAGTTTGTTAATCCTCAGCACCTCTACTTAGGGGCTCAAGATGTCAAGATAAGCACAGAAGAGGATGATAAACACCTGATTTAAATTGGCCTTCTATGAAACATCCCAGTAGGGATGGATGAGCTCACCCTGTGACCACGGTGTGAGGAAGACTGTGAGTGACCACTGGAGGGAGAAAAGACCCCCACCCTGATATTATTACACCTGCTTGGACTCTGTAAAAGATTTCTGGGAACTCATTAGCATAAGACTGCCCTTTCCAGGAAATTTTATGAATGAATGTTGTTTTTATGTACATTAGATGATGTGTTTTGCTATTTCATTGGAGCATTTAACAGAGGGGACTCCCCAGCACTACAGTAAAGAATGGCTGCTAATAACAACTCCTTCACACCCAATTGCACCCAGCCTCCCACCCTGGGGAGGAATGCTAGATATCAGGGGGGGTTGGAAGCTCTGATTTTTGTTTCAGAAGGACCTGAAATATAAATGGACACAGTTGTCATCTGTGAAGACATTCAAGGTACATGTATTACATATATGTAGTCTGAATCAAGCTCTTGGCTTATGGCTGAGGGTGGATTTTGGTGTTTACTAAAAGACAGATATCTCCCCTTCAGGAAAGGTGCATTGGTAGTGAGGATGCTGAATTTGTAAGTTGAAATCTTGGCTTCCAGGTCATTGGTGATAGAACAAGAGGGGGTGGATTCCAGCTGCAAAGGGTAGGCTTAGACTGAGCATTAGGAAAAAATTTTCACTGGAAGAGTGGTCAGACTGGAAGAAGCTGCCTAGGGAGGTGATGGAGTCACCATCCCTGGATGTGTTTCAGGGTGTGGTTTTGAGGGACATGGTTTAGGGGTGAACTTTGTGGAGTAGGGTTAATGGTTGGACTTGATGATCTCAAGGGTCTGGTTCATAACATGGAAGAATGATAGTTATTCTATTGCTGCCAGTCTGCAGGTTTTTCTGCATTTTTGGTGTTGTTTATGGCCTGAGTCTTTGCTCACAGCCTGTCTTACACAGAGGTTGCTCTTCAGAGCAGAGGCAGATACTGATCTGGGGTCAGTTGTCCACACCCTGCTTCGGGCTGTGCTCACAGAGCCATGAGCTGCTCTGCTGGAGAACCCTGAAAGCTCTTCACAGTGCCTGCTTCCAATGCTCAGCTGCCTTTGTCTCCTCTGGCCTTGAGGTGCAGCTCTCTTGGACTTCTCGTCAGATACACGTCTAGCAAAGGCATTGCAGTGGTATTTGGCAAGTGAGGACCTACAGACCAGACCTGGTTCGTGCTGGGTGAGTAAAACACCCGCCAGATGCTGGCGTTCGAGCCGTGTCGGCGGTGGCTGCGCTGCCACCACTAAGTGGAGCTCTTTGTACTTCATGCGAGTGGCAGCTGCCCTGCAGAGCTCGTAGAAGTCATTTCAGAGTAAATCTTGGCTGCATCTGTTCTGCTGTGATATAAAAACCTGGCTGATTCTGCAGGCAACTTCTACATAGGAAAATTTTTATAAACGAAAGAATTGGTGCTTTTATTTTGTCCTGGCTTTTCATGATGGACAAAAAAAAATATTCTAAGTTATGTCCACTGCATCTTGTGCTTCCAAAATTCATTACTCCAGTGATTTCCATGGGTAAGTGCCTTTGAAGAGGAATCCCAGGTGCCTGCTGTCCCAGTGGGGCTGAGCAGGGTGCAGAATGGGCTCCCTGGGACAGCCCAGGCTTTGCCTTCCCTCACCAGGAGAGGAAGGAGTAGTTGAAGGGGCTGAAGAAGCTGCTGTCCTAGATCCTTTTGCCTTGCTTTGACAGAAAAGCTGCCTTCTGCTGCCTGGCTCTTAGCTCAAAATAGAGCAAGAACTTCTTGCTGTGGCCTATTAAGGGGGAAAGAGTCTCCCCTCTCTTCCAGGAGCCATGATGCTTTTGGCTTGTTCTGGATATGAGACCTTCAGTGTGATGTGTAGATGGAATGGCAGCAATCTATGCCAGTCACTCCCTGCATGGTCTGTCTTCTGTCCCCATTTCCTTCTCCACCTTTGTTAAATGCAGCAATTACAAATCTTTCTCCTTTTTTTAACTTACATTTGAGTGGAACATCATCTGTTGGTTTTGACCCTAAACACTTTCATTTCCCAGAAGTGAGTCATTTCATCAGAACACTTAAAATTCCAGCCATTGTAGCTCTATTGTGTTGTTGGTTTTGTTTTTCCTGAATAAGAGTCTATACATGTTCCAGTGTGTGCACTTAATTTCTGCTTCACTCAGTGTTTTGAAAACAGCCCTGTACTGAAGAGGGGTTTCATTCTTAAGAGACAAAAAGCAGATCTTGACTCAAAAGCAACTTTTCAGAGGGAAAGATAAACTGTTTGGTTTCTTTTTGGGCTTCTGACAACACAGATTTTTCCTTTAGGATGTTATCTCTGGGGAAAAAAAAATATCTGTATTGCCTGACTTCCTCCTCCTTTGGTTGTGTTTGGTTTTTTTAACTTCCTCCAGAGGAAGACTTGTTATTTTTCACTAAGACATTTTGATTCATGACTCAGAGGTCTGCAGACATCACTCTAAAGACAGTTTCTGTGCATCCAAATGCTGTTAAGCCCTCATAATATGAGAGTAAAGATTTGTAGCTTACAACTCAAAGTATTTCAGACAGGTGTGGTTTGCCTTAGTTTCAGTGTTACCAAGATTTTATATTGACCTGAGAATGACTGTGGTGAATGTTTCCATGTTTGACTAACTTTTGTAATGAAATAAAATACATGAAAACACAATGTTTTATTGCCAATATCTATTCCCTTTCTCATGATTCATTATATTTAACCATGTACAATGGAAGGAGATTTCTGGCTTACTGTTGGCTTTTAATAGATGTTTTATCCTTGTGGAGTTGCCCAGCAATTAATTCAACTTTGTCATTTGATTGCAGGATGTTTTTCATTCCTCTGTTCAGTTACTTTAGCAAGAGTCTGGGCTGCAGCATTACTAGCACTTGCTTCAAGCATTTTCTTGTGGTATGAAGCATTTGTTCTGTGGAAAATACTTGATTTCTGATGCTGCTAAAATTGATATATTGGTTGTGATTTCAGGGGTTATGCAGCTTTCAGTTCTGATGAGTTGAGTCTTAAGTGAAACCTAGATTTGAAGGAGGATTTTGTGTGAAGGGAAATCAGTAACATACTTAAATGCTTTAAAAATTATTCTTAAGAGCATTGGTTTAAAGCAAGTAAGTGATTGAAAAAAGCATTGGTTAAAAGCAAGAAGTGAAAATTAATGTTAGACCCAATGTAGAGAGATTTTGGGAAATGCAGAGAATTTATCTTAAAATTTATGGATACTTTTCAAGATCTTTTTCCAGGTCTAAGGAGTGAAACAGGAACTTGTGTAGTCTGAAGTAAGGTCTGTGTATGGACATGGTTTGTAGCTGGGTGGGAATGATTAATGACAATTACTACTTATTTGCACCATTTATTATCTTAAATATGACTGAACAGTATATTTGGAATAGTTTCATTTCTGCAAGAGGAAATGTGTAGATTGTTTTTATCCTGTCTTAGAATGAAGATTACTGAAGAGAAATGGGTCTGTCCCAAGCCCAGAAACACCTCAGCTTGGGGTACACTTAGAACTCCTGTGAAAATTACCACATCATAAAGCTCTGTCAGTTTGCTTGTTGAGTCTGAGACACTACCTGGTGCCCTGTGAAGAGGTAAATATTGCTAATTATTGATGCTTGGTTTGTGGACTATGCCTTTTGTAGGTCACATATAAATAACTTACATTCTTTCTATGTATAAAAGTTCTGCTCATAAAACCATATGAGCCCATACCTCAATTCCACAAAATTCAGTGTTAAACTTCCTGAACTACTGTAAGCTATGGTGTTGCTGGGAGCATTTTGGGCTGATGGGTGGAAGTGGTCAGCTTTGTGTTCCTGCATGTCTGGGTGATTAATAAGCAACAGCTCAGAAGTTACCAGGCAACTGCTCACTCTGGCTGCAGGGGAGGCACAAAGCACCTGGCCCCTTGCTTTTAACCAGTGGAAAAGTACAGATTCTCCTGTGACCTCTGTCTTTCTGGCTGCCAGATGAGTGTTTTTAGTCAGTGGGAGAAACACTCTGTGTGGGAATCACTTTACCAGGATTCTTTTATTTCTAAAACACTTGAGAAAACATAAAAACCATCAAAACCAAACAACAACAAAAACAGAAAAAAGAAAACCACAAATGGAAAAAAAAACCCCAGAAAACCACAAACCCCAAACCAACAAAAAAAACCCCAAACAAATGAAAACACAATCACCATTAAAAAAAATAATAATAACCCATGGCAGCCTTCAGGATTCTCATTCTCACAAGTTAATTTACAATTGTATTGTCATGAGTTGAGCTGTGCTGGCCACTAGCCACCTGACAGATGTTCTGTATTAACTCCTCTCCCTTCCCAAAGGGAAAGGGAATAAGGGTGAGATATGTGGTTGGGAAAGAAATCAAAAACTACTTAATTGAAAAGTAAAAATGAAAATAAAAGTATTCATATTGATAAAATCAATCTTGGGCTCCCTTGGTGGTGGTGCTGCTGCTGTCATGACTGGTGCTGCAGGGCAGCCAGTGAGAAGGTCTCAGACTGGACTGAGATGGGACCAGGATTCTGGAACTGGCTTCAGGAACATGGATCAGGGTCGAAGGCAGAAGGGACAGAGCCCTCCTCAGGTGTCAACCACAGAAGAGCTTGATCCTCATGTCCCCTCAGCTTTACACCAAGTATAATGTACATGGAATGGAACACTGCTGACCAGGTTTGGGGTCACTTTGTCTACTGCTCCCCACCTTTTATTAAACCCTTTTATTGCAGCCTTTTTCTTACCCTTCTTTCACTTGTTGCACCTCCAAGATGGGACTCAAGATTTAGCCATGACCTTGGTTTCTCTAGGAGCTCATATGAGCAAGAATCTTTCTGCACCCCCCAGTAGTTGGCAGTAACTGCAAACATAGAGCATTATCACTGCCAGCAGCAGAGGCTGTCTGCAAAAATCTGCTGTTAACTTCAGAAAGTGGAGTGACTTAGAAGAGGCTGAGCTGAAAATCACGGAATGGACAATTGCTTCTGTTTCAGCTCAAACCAGGATGTTTATAACCTTGGAAAGTGATGCTGAGCATAAGTATCTTGCATGTGACACAAATTTTCACCTTTGGTGTTCCATATGCTTCTGCTGCTTGTAATGCCTCTGTTTGCTACTGCTACAGGTCCTGGGGAACACAAAAGGTATTTTGCCTGTGTTCTAACTGCTGTTGCAGGCCTTGGATCAGTGGATTTTAAGTAGTATGTTCTAAGTACCTTTTTCTACTATTGATGCATTAGGAAGAATGTTTGTTTCCTACCCCACAGATGCATATTGATATATTGCAGAGTCCTCAGTCTACCAGTTGCAGGTTACTCCTTTCAGTTGTGCACTTATGAGCATCTATCTACCTATAAAAACTAAACTTTATTCAGACATAATATACAACTGCTACAGAAGTCAGAGATTCTGCATGTTATGGTGTTTGTCCCCAGTTCTTTTGCTAGATAATATGTGCCTGATGACAGAAAAGGGGAATTTCAGGAAAGAATGAGTTAAACTTTATATTGGATATGATTTAATGACTAAAGACAGATTTAAAGGAAGATTTAAAAGACTGCAGTTGTGGAGTAAGGGTTTGCACACTGCTTGCAGAGATGGATCTGTTGGGCTGATGTTTTGCAAGAGGCTGAGATGTTTAACTTGCAAATGCTGCTTATGTAAATTGGCTTACCTATGAGTAATCTCCTTCAACTGTGTGTAACAAAGAAATACATTTGCATATGTTCGTGTGTACGTGGATACATAAGTGGAGGTGCACAGCTGGGGGACACAGAAATACAGAGAAGCAGCAATGGGGAAAGGAGAACCTTTCAAGACAGTCTAGTGTGGCTCATTGCCAAGGTGAATGCTGCACTCACTGTCTGTATCTTTCTGTATTGGTCTTGACAAATGCTTGTCTCATTTAGCATTTAAATTTTCATGTAATCAGTGCTACTGATGCTACCAATGCTACATTGGTACTGACTGAACGAGGGGTGTTGTCACTGCCAGCAGCAGACACTGCCTGAGAAAACAGGTTGCTGACCTCAGACAGTGCACTTAGAACTGAGCTGAAAAGCAAAATCACTGAACAGAATTAGTAGGGGTCTCACTCTAAGCAGGACAAGCAGCTGATCTGTGCAAGTATGATGCTGCAGAGAACTGTGGATGTACTAACTCAAGTGTGATGTGTGTCGAGAAGTCACTGGGACTTTTAATTAGGGACAAATGGCACATAAAAATTAGGTGACAGAAGCAGGGCAGGAGGCTGGAATACCAGTCTTCAAGCTTGCAGTGCAGCTCCCCAGGCTTTGGATGACTACAGAAAAGCATGAGGCACAGGAGGGAACTGCTGCTGCATCTTGGTGAATGATGGGAAATGGTTTGGAGAGAGGTTTTCCAACTCAGAAATGAAAACCAGGTGCCCAATTCCACACTCTTGTGTAGTCCCCTCCCTTCTGTAGCTTTGTGTTGTGTATTATCTGGCAGCTTTTAATTCAAAGGTACCAAAGTTATGCTCGTGTGGTAGGTGATGTAATGCTCTCACTGTAATAAGCATAATCAAAGTTGTGGAAAAAGGCAGCATTTGAAACAGAGCCACCATCAATTATTAACACCTTGCACAACTGTCACCATGCCTTCCCTGTTACAGCTCTCTTAATCATTGATGCCATTTCTGCAGCCTTTGAGCTGGGTTTTGTTTCAGGATATGTTCTGAGGTTGCTGATAGCTCTGCCTTAGCCCTTTGGCTAAAAAGAGTAGCAAATAATGTGTGGAATATCAGTATGATCAGCAGTCAAACAGCATTCTTATCAAATCCATAGGGAAGGAAGATGCACTGTCTGGTCTGGATTCACTAATACCAAATGTCTTTCTCAAACTGATGGATCCTTTTGCATTTTCCTCCTTGTTCAGGGTCATTTGATGACGAGCAAACTGTAGATGATTCAGTAGCAGATCTAACAATAAAGAAAAGTGAACTACAGCTTCTACACTTTGTTGGACTGAAGTCATGGTGTGCAGTACCTTACAGGTGCAAGCTTAGCTGTAACCAACTGTTTTTACCATATTGTAAGTCATTTTTTTAATCCAATGTTCAGATTCAAAGTTGTGAATGCTTAGCTGTGGCTACGATATAATGCAGTATGTGTAGCCAGTGAAATGAAGAAGCAAATGACATCTGGCAGGGAATTATAATTTACCCCAAAGCCATGGCAGGAGAATTTTGCCAGGAAGTTTATAGAACAGGATTCCATGATACTGTCCAATCACCTGTTTTCTTCACAAGCAAAGATGCCAATTTTCTGTAAGAATTTGCTAAATGAAACACATAAGCAAGAATCTACTCACACAAAGGAACTAATGCTAAAGTGAAGTCGAGTTTTCACATAAAAATTCACTGTGCCTATTCTTGAAGTTTCAGATGGGATAAAAAGGGAAGGTACTGGTCATATGAAGTCAACAGTCACTTTATAAGGTGCATGCTGAAAGATCCTGTGCTTTGAAGTCTAAATTAACAGTTTATTCCAACTGCAGGGGCACCTTTAAAAATGAAACTCTTCACTCTTTCCTGCTGAAGTCATCAGTGCTGTTAATCCTTATAAACGGGTGAAATTTCCACCAAATTTAAAGCTAATAGTTTAAGGCTGCAAAGATTTAACTGTATGTACCTTGGGGAAAAGTTGTTTCCCTTGGAGATTAAAAGGGAATTATTCCTATGGAGAGTAGCTATATATAACATAACCTTCTCTGCCTTATATGCCAACTGTAAGACCCACATTAACGTGGATAAAAACAAGTTCAGTGAGTTTCCTCTGGAGACCAGAGATATGAAAGAGTAATTTTACTAGAAAGCTCCCCTTAACAATGTTTTTTGTCTCATATTAAATATTTAGTTGAGAGTAAGTGATTGTTTTGTGAGAAGCTCTGGTTGTCCTCTGCACTTAGAGTGGGATCAAGGGTAAAAACTGTCTGGTGTCAGAAGCTTGGTGAGCACTGTGAATGAGAATCCTGTGGGGAAGAGCTTTTACTTCATCCATGTTCCTGCCTAACAAACGAGAGACGACACTCGACTTGTTACTGATTTTTATTGTCTTTCTTTTCCCTGTCTTTCTCTGTACTTTTCTGACACACTGGAGTCTCCCAGAGGGTGGGATGGTGTCATGAACACTCAGGCACAGCACATCCACTTCAGCTCAAATAATTGGCAAGTGTTTCTTAGGCTGCTGCCTTTAAAAAGCATTTCCCTATGGCAATAGTCCCAGGTGACAAAGCAGAGGGGTTTCTTGGTTTAATTAAACTTCTCTTGCACTGCTGCTTTCCCCACTGCAGAATCACACACTGGTAGGGATTGGAAGGAACCTCTGGAGATCATCTTGTCCAACACCTCTGCCAAAGCAGGGTCACCCAGAGCAGATTGCCCAGGATCACATTGTCCAGGCAGGTTTGGAATCTCTCCAGAGAGGAAACTCCACAGCCACTCTGGGCTGCCTGCTTCATCCTCTGCCACCCTATCCCTCATCAAGCTTATATCAAAAGTCAAGTAATAAGATAGTCTTGAAAGAGAAATGTGAGTTTTAATGCCAGGGTAACTGTTACTTAATTTATTATGGTATTGATTAGGGATGAACCAAAGTACGTAATGGCTGTACAAGTGTAAAGATGTAGCTGAGTTTCTGTGGTCTGTTCATACTGGATACATGTTGTTTGTTGTGTACGTGTAGCTAATATTGATATACTTAAGCAGAGAATTGTTCTTGCTTGTGTGCACAGAATTTCAAATGACTTGATGCTGGATACTGTAAATATTTGAAGAAATTAGTGCAGAAATTCTGATCTTGGAGAAGAGAGCCACCACCCTGAAATATTACTTTTCTTCAAAGGAAAGACATCCATTAATGCTACCAGTGCTGTTTAACCAGAACATTATTTTACGGCATTTTGATATCATAGTGTAAGATCAGGATGATGTTTCAGTTTTTCTCAGATATTTCACAGTTCACAAAAAATGGAAAGCTCAGGAAGACAAATGTACAAAAGCTTTATTTTATAATACAAGCAGCTATAAAAAAAAGGCAGTAGGAAAACATCCAGTGACAGGATTGTCTTTGCAATATATCTTTGCTCCTTTTTGGTTATTTTATCCTCTTTTCTGTCAGTTTTCCAAAATCTTCCAAGCATTTGCATCCTCTACTGTGTGGGTATTGGCTTGTTTGTCCTCAGTCTGAAATTACACGTGCAGAACACAGAGTTGTATCCTATTTGATGCTCATGTAGTTAAATATGTAAAGGACTGTCTCAGATCAAAGAGTTGCAATACAGATAATTCTCTTTATTAGCAAAGATTTATTATTGATCCCATGCTGCTGTGTTCTTAGCCATTATGAGTCTCTGACCTCATGAATGTAATATGCATCTAGATCATAGATTGTTAGGGGAAAGAATGGTTCATTCATAACATTTGAGGTCATTGTTGCTTCTGAATTTAATAGAGCTGTGGAAAATACAGTAATATATAGATGAGAAGTTGCAGGGTAACACACAGGCAGAACATATAAATCATAGTTTACAACCTCCTGCTTTAGGAGTCAGATTGAAGTATCAGAAAATGCCTTTTTAAAAGTCTTGTTGGTTATCTAACCTTGCCTATTTGTGTAAGTGCCTAAATACTTTGTTTTTTTAAATACCCCACACCTGCCTCAGCTTATTTTACAATGTCTAAATGTTACTCCTGCTGAGAAACAGTTGATTCCTGATGCCTTTTTCATTACATCAGGGGGAAGGTACCTGGGAATAAAGGAAATGAGAAGTAGTTGTTTAGAGAGGGGGGCAGTTGCTTGGAGTGTGGCCTGTGTGCTCCAGAAAAGAGCTCCTTAAATTACCCAGACCTAAAAAATTATTGAGTTCAACTGCTTTTTACCATTTTTTTAATAAATTCCAGCTTTGGAGATGGAAGTATCTTTTAATTCTGAAACTGGTTTTACAGACATGGGGGGAAGGTCCACAGTGATCTGAAAATCAGGCATTAAAAATACCCAACAACCACTTCAATAGCAGTAAGTAAATGTTCTAAATACATATATCCCAATTGCTTCATCCGTGAGAGTGTGAACATTTGTCTTCAAATCATTCAGACCTGCCAAAGGCTAGAAATCACATTTTAAGTGGTTTTCAGAGTAAATGAAATTAGAAGTCAATCCATGCAGACAGATGCCATTTGCTGAAAAACTTAGACCAGATGATTGCATGATGTGTCAGTGTGAAAAGGCTGCTGGCAGTGGGGTGGGAGTGCTCCAGAGCTGTACAGGCTGGGGAGATGGCACTGGCCAGAGGATTTATTTCTGTCAGCCTAATTGTGGGTTTGCTGCTGAGCCTCAAGGCTGGTAATGGAAGCAGGGTGGGGGAAGATTAAAATCAGACTAAGGGTGGAAGATGCAGTTTGTATTCTTGAGGAGAGGGAAAAGCAGCAGATGGAGCTAGAATGCAAAGGTCCTGTCCACCCTGTGCTGAGGACCTGGCCTTGCTGCTTGGAAGCCTCTTTAGTCAACCCCAGCCACTCTGCTATATACAAATACACACAGTATATGCTCTGGTGCTTCTCCAGGTAACTGTCGTGAAAATGGTTGGGCTGTGGGTGGAGCAGAACGTGAGGGCCCTTTGTTCTTCCTCCTCCCATTAGCCTTCCTCCCCCACACTTTCTTTGGTTGCTGAGCAATGCTGCTCCTCTGCCTCTGGTGTCAGGTGTCTGCTGGTCCTGCTCCCTTTGCCTCCACAGGATGAAATGTCCAAGCTCCTGGCAGAACGTTTGTCACCTGGCTGAGGGGAAAAGAATCCCTTTGCAGCTCGAATCTCTCCTTCTCTGCTGGCAAACGGTGTGGTCACAGACAGGTTCAGTCCTGGCAGCTGACTGGAGGAAGGAGGGTATCCCTGGTGTTAACTGTTCCATGAACTCAGGAATCCTCCTTTCCTGCCAGTCTGGGACTTGAATTTAGAGGCTGATGGCTGTTGAGAAATAAACTGATGCTGCCATCTTTCCCACAGTGGTGAGGAGGTCTTGTCTCATTTATTCCTACAAATCTTTTCAAGAAACTTGCATTAGCTTTGCATTTTTGAGCACATTACCCTTTTAGATTCAGACAAATCTGATAAGGAGTTAAACAATTACAAGGAAGTTAGTTATCCTATAAGCCTTATTTTCCTTTAAGCTGAAATACAACAACAGAAGATCATTTCAGGATAAAACTTGCACCATGTGTTATGGCAGACCCTAATTTCATCCACTTTGGCATTTCAGGAAAAAAAAAAAAAAAAAAAAAAANAAAAAAAAAAAAAAAAGAATTGTCTCTTGGTCTTTAACTCTGCAATAGCTGCTCCTGATGTTATGTTGGCATGGTGACTGGGAGGCAGCTTTTAGCTGGTGATTCACCAAAAATGAGTATTTGTCCCATATTTCCTTAAAATCCCAGATGGTCCAGTTCAGGAACAGACTGTTATTGTTCAGGTTGTTCCTTCAGGGCTTGTCTAGTAGGTGTCTGTAGCTGCCTGAAGGGACTGTGTGGAAATCCTTCATTTAGAGCTTGCTGGTGATGCTGTGAGGAAAAAACCCTCTTGCAGAATTGTATAGTTAAAGACGGAATTACGATGCCTGTGTGTGATTTGGCTTCACGTTGGGCTAGCAAATGTTCTTAAAATTTATCTTTAATTCTTAAATTATGCCTGTATTTCAAAGTTCTACAATGCTGTATGTCATTCATTCTTTTTACTCCTTCCATTTCAAGGATTATCCTTTTGAAAATGTATTTCACATAAACCAGACTTTCCCTTACCACACACCAAAACTGAGGAGAATTAGGAGAACTGGGTTGTTTTAGAAGAGGCTAATACCTTCTATTTCCAGTCTCATCTTCTCGTGTTTATGAAAAGCTATTCCTGATCAAGCAACATCCCCAGGGAGTAAGACGTGTTTTCTGCCTGACGTGTGCTGCTTTGTGCTGAACTGTTTTCCCCACAAGGAGAATCAAGAATAAAATAACAGGTAGAGAGGAGAAACAAAAAACTGAGCAATTGCAGGGGGTCAGAATGATCAGGCTGCGTGTGCATTGCTGTTTTGTTTCCAGGTGCATTAGTGGCTCTGTTTTCATCCAGCAAAGGCAGCCTGCCCTAGTGAAGGAAATTCCCATTCACAGTTTATTACGTCAGCCTTGGGTTGTTTTGGGATCTCACTGTGAGAGCACAACAAGAAGAGAGTGAAGCAGCTGGCAGCAGTCAGCTCTGAGGAGCTGGGACCAGTCAGATTCTTTCCAGGCATGAAAGAGAAGTGGGATAACAGGCTGCAGTTACTCAACTTCTCTTTTCAATGGAGATGAAGCTGGTTGTTATTTGGTGTTGCTAATTGGTACTGCTGAAGGGTCATGTGAGGAAACAGAGACAACATGCTCAGAAAAATGTGTCTGTATTTTGCTGTCATTTTACACTCTAAAGGAAATTTGTATCTCATCCCATCCCATCAGGGTCCTGAGGTGCCTGTACAACTTGCAGTGCCCTGGTGAAGTTTGATGATATCCATTTTACAGATAGGAATTTAAGTCAGCTTTGGAGTCAGCAGCTGAGAACTGCACCTGGATTTGTGATGCTGTTATAGGCAGTGATTATATCTATAGTAAACTCCACACTTATAATCTGTAAATATAGTACAGTCAGTGATGCTGTAAATGGTTAATATACTGGAATAGCTGTGGTGGGGAGACCAGCTAGTCCAATCCCTTGGTAAAGGCAGGGTCAGTGGGGTGCCAAGCACTGAGTCTACTGTGTGTCATCAAACTTGCTTTCCCCTCTGTGACAAGGTGACCCTGTTACTGGTCCCAGGAGACAATATCGAACGACAAGATAAGAAGCAGTAAAAAGCACTACATTTACTCCCACTCCCGTATGAAGAGATGGAGAGCAGCACAAAGGTACCACGAGGAAAAACTCCTTTGCTGGGAGGGTGACTGGTCCAGGCTGCTCAGAGGGTCGTGGAGTCTTCTCCTCTAAAAAGATTTCGATTCCAAACCCGGCTGGACGCGATCCTGGGCAACCTGCTCTGGGTGACTCTGCTTTAGCGAGAGATGATCTCCAGAGGTCCCTTCCACTCTATGATTCTGTGAGCTTTCCAAACCCCGGTGCCTGGGTGCGGGGAAGTCCCCCTTGCCCATCTCCTTCGCACTCCGCAGCAGACACCCCTTGCGGGGGACGAGCCGCACTCCCGGGGATGCGGGAGCCGCTCAGAGTTCGCTCCTCCGCTCCTGCCTCTCCGCGCTCTTTTGCGGGAGTGGGGGAAGCGGCGTCCCGGCGAGGCGGGGCTCGGCCGCGCCAGGAGCGGGGAGGTGGGGCCAGGGGAGCCGCTCTCCGGCCGTGCCGGGGCCGGTGCCCGCGCAGAGGCAGCGCAGAGCGGCCATGGGCTCTGTCCCATCGGCCCTGAGCCGGTCCCGCCGCGCCCCGGGGCGGGTGAGCGCCGAGCCCCCCCTTCCCGCAACCGCCACCGCCCCGCGCAGGGACTCGCCGCTGGCCGCGGTGCTGAAGCTCCGCGGGGCGGAGGAGGAGCAGGAGGAAGAGGAGAAGGAGGGGGGGGCGGCGGGCAGTCCTGTGAAGCCCCCGCCGCCCCGCCGCAGCCCCGCCGCCCGTGAGTGTCTGTGGGGCCGAGTGGAGATGCGGGGAGGGGTTGCGGAGCCGCCGGGGAAGCGGCGGCTTCGGGTCGGGCAGCAGCGGGGAGGGGAAGGGCGGGCGGCGGGGGGCATCCCCCGGGAGAGCCACCCCTGAGCATCTCCCTGCGGTCCAGCGGGGAGAGGCGGGGGCTGGTTCGGAAGCAGAGCGGTGTGGAGTGGGGAGGGGGAAGGAGTAATTGCGTGGAGGCGAATCGCTGGAAATTGTATTGACTCCCAGTTTTCATACTCAGTCGTCCGAGTGCAGTTTAGGATTGAGGGAGGAGCTTGGTAAACGCTGAGAGTTTGTGCTGGGCTGCTGTTTGAAGTTGCTCCCTCTGTGTCAAAACTTTGCTGAGTTTTCCAGTCTCACTGTGTGTGTCTGAGCAAAACTTTTCCCGTCGCTGCCCTTCAGTTTCCAAACAGCGCGCCACACTTTGGGGTGATTTAATTGACTGGTGTGGCTGGTTCAGGCAGGAGTAATAAAAGCCTAAGTCTGGATGGTTAAAAAAGATATTTAATACATTGCAAAGGAAGTCAGGAGTGTAATCTCATATGAAATCAGTTACATGCTTGGGGAAGTAAATAACCTGCTCTTTATGCTGCTTAACATCAGCTTTCTCTTGTTCGTGTAGCTCCAGTTCCATTCAGTGGTAGGAGAGTGTAAGGGTTTAATGAAGTTTGCTTCCCAGCTCACTTTTGTGCTGTCTACTCTTTAGACCATGCACATCTCGGGACTGTTATTCTCAGCAATGATATCACCCCTTCTTCTACTGCAGCCATTTGAAGCATTTTGTAAGATCTTCTTGCTTATTCCAGGAACACGCACAAATATTAGCTGAGCAGGGTCAAATGGAATGGGAAATAGATTTCCTCACTGATGTTATGACCCCTATAACTAAATTTAGGAATGATGTCTTACCCTGGCTGTGGAATTAAGCAACTAGTCATGATAATGTGTTTTGAGGTTGGTTGAGTTCCACTGAAGGAGGTGCAATAGTTAGTATGGTTGTCATATATATATATATATATAAATAGTCAGGAGCTATTTGACTGGACTGGTTTTGCTTGCATCCCACTTTGAGGCTCAGCTTTAGCCTGGGTTTGAGTCACTGGTGGGGCAGAAATGCTCTTATGGGAGTTCCTGGAGACACGGTTCCTCAAGGGACTTACCTGGTGGTTTCCTGAGCTCTGGGAAACTCTGATAAGGCCTCAGACAGCAGAAGAAAATGTTTATTCTTATAGAGTGCACCAATCTGTCTACATGATTTACCAACTCAATTTTTTGTGAGTTACCAACCACTTCTGATCACACAAGATAAATGTAGGGATATTCAAGCCTTTGTTTATTAATTACTGACAAAAACTTATAAATTAGCTCCTTCATTCTTTCTCTTTTCAAGCACAGGATTTTGTGACTGAAAAGCAGATTTCTCTATCAGTGACAGCTTGGCCTCCAGCGTCACCCTGCTAATTTCACTGCTGTTTCTGTTAACTTGAACTCCAGTCCTCTGATACCTCCTGAGCTCTTTCCCAGCCCTCAGACTAGGATCTGAAAAGTCCACCTGAGGCAAGAGTGCTCTTTTCCACAGCTAGCATGCAAACAAACACCCCATGTTGTCTCCTAGCAACATAACCGTCCTTTATAGAGCCCTCAGATGTGAAATTGCTCTTTTATGCCCAGTCACAAATGTTAGACCTCCCACCTCCTCCATAAACTGATGAGAACTCAACACATTATCTGCGATGGCTGAGAGGACTTGGTGAGCTCCTTTGCTTCTCTGCCCAGGTGCCAAACAGTCCCAGACCTTACAGTTGGAGAGCACAGGCACTAGTGAGGTTGTGGTTAGTCACCTTTTGTTTCATGCAGTGTGAAACTGCATCAGTGACAGTCTGTCCTGCTAGATTAAAGAAAAAGGCCATGCAGAAATATTAATGTTCTTGGGATCATTCTATGATCATCCATGGGGCATATTACTAAGCCAGAGTTGTGCAGACATACATTAGAACAATGAGTATCACTTCCAAGTCCTAATGGGCAGGAGTAGGAAGGTAGGAGACAGTTTTAATGTCATGTTTTGATCCGTTGGACCCTGTGACACTGTTTGTCAGATGCATCATTATCTCTACCAGCTCAAGGAGTGATTCTTATCTGATACCATTTGAGAAAACAGAGGGCAAGGCAGAAATGAGATGGAGGCAGAGGGTGTTTTGACTTTGGGGGGACTTGTGATGCAAGGATAAGCATAAAAAACAATTTCCTAATGTCAGCAAAAACAGAGGTTTCAGTTTGTTGTCTAGGGAAGCAGCACTCTTTGAGCTGAGAACTTTGACTTCCTCTGTTAACAGATATCATTTTACCAGACACCTTCTATCTTTACAAGCTTTGTACTTTCCATGGATTTTATTGTTTTCTATTTTTTGTCTGCTTCTCTACTGTCTCCATTCATGTTCATTTTCAGAGACATCCAGAAATGTATCTCATAATGAATGCAAATCTACAGAAAGTGTCCTGACTTCTGGCAATATGTGCCTACAAAAATAGTTAAAAAATACATCTATATTAATTACTTACTTATGGTGCCTCAGGGCTCTAGTGCTGGCTGTTTATGGAAAAAGGAATAATTTAGGAGGCTAAATCTGTATTAACAAGTGAGATATATGTCTCTAAATTGGGCTCTTGGGGGCTGTTTCAGGGTAAGAGCATGCAGCACTGATAAAACTTGCTAATTACTGGCTAGCACTGTGGTTCCTCCTATGAAACAGAAAAGATCAGAATCCAGTCCATCTTAACCAGCTGACAGGGAGTAAACCCAATCACATGCTGAATTGATATGGAGCTTTTTCTGCTAGGTATGTGGCTGAGGTATGACTGTGAAAAAATATATGGCTGACATGATTTCAAGGTGGTGTTAGCTGGCTCTCAGAGTCCTGATGGGGTGTTGCCAAAATGCTAAGGAGGGTTTTTTTATTAAACACCCCATTTAGAGTCAAGGGTTGGAGCGCCCAGACCTCTGGTGTTTCAGCCAGTGGAATAATGAACACAGCAGCACAAGACTTGATTACCCTTTTGAGCATGTAAGGTGTGCACTGCAGTAGTTTGTTAGATTCTTACTTCATATCTAACAACATATTTGTTTAGCTTATAGGAAAGATGGCAGTGCAGGAAGCCACGTTTTATCTTGATGGTAGAAAAGGTTGTGGTTGGAGTCATGGTTTGAGAAAGCAAGCAGGACAAACAGCAGAACTTAAACAGATCAGTTTTGTGTTTAAATATTAAACTCTCACAGTTCTTCCTAGTGCCTCATTTAAAAATCCCCTGATGCTTATAATCCATGTGAACATAGTTATTTTCCTAGTGGGAATGAAAAAGAACTATTGAACATCTCCCAGTGGAGATGGAAGTCATAGTCTGGGGGTTTTCAGGACAGTGCTGCTTCATTTTGGACAAAAATACTTGCATAGGGAACTTCTCTCCCTTTCTGGAGACCTCTGGATTGGTTTTAATCCAAGGTATCTCCAAGGATGGAAATTCCACAACCTCTTCAGGCAACCTGTGCAGCACTTGGTCTCTCTCACAGTGAAAAAGTGTTTCCTGAAAGCCAGAGGAAAACTGTGTTTCAGCACATGCACGTTGTCCCTGTCCTTCCCAGCTCCACTGATAAGGATCTGCCTGTCTTCTTTGCACCCTCCCTTCAGGCATTTATACACACTGTTAAGACCCCCCATAGCTCCTTGAGCCTTCTGTTCTCCAGGCTGCACAACCCCAGATCTCTCAACCTTTCCTTAAGACTGAAATGCTCCAGTCCCTTAATCATCTTTGTGACCCTTTGCTGGACTCTTTCTGTCCATGTCTCTCTTGCACTGGGGAGCCCAGACCTTTAGCATCTTTCCCCTTGTCTCCAATTTTTGAGATGCAGCACTGTGACCTCAGAAGTGCTGAACAAAAGGGCAAGATAATTTTCCTCAATCTGCTGGAAACATTTCTCCCAACAGCCCTGGCTATTGTTGGCCTTCTTTGCAGCAATGGTACATTGCTAGCAGGTGGTGAACTTTGCTTTTCTGCAAATCCCCCTTCCACCTGGGCAGCCCCCAGGGCATGCTGGTGCATGGGGTTGTTCCTCTCCAGGTGCAGTTATGGTCCATGAAATCACATCTGATTAGGGGAAAGGTCCACCTTGCTCCAAGGGGGTTAAAGGGATAGTGCTGGGTGACCAGGAACATTTTGTAAGAAGAATACAACCAGTTTTCTTGTTGAACATTTCTGAGCATTGTTTAATCTGTACTTTAAATTATCCCACATTTTCTGAGTGCTAAAAACTGAGAAATAATGGGAATATTAGTTCTATCTTTTAAAACACCTGTGTCAAAGCCCTGACCTCAGAAACAGCCTTAATTACCCTGATTAGCCTCTCCTGGGGCCAACACCCACCCTGCCCACAGCCCAGGAGCTCCATTTCAGCTCAGCCTGGGGCTATTATCCCTTCCTGAGGAGTGCTGGAGGGCTGCAGGTCTTCACAGCTCCAGATCCCAGCATGTTGGCTGTTTCTTGGCTCTCTTTTTCTCTGTGGATTTGCCTGGTGCTGTG
This sequence comes from Ceyx cyanopectus, assembly GCA_013401355.1. Lineage (NCBI taxonomy): Eukaryota > Metazoa > Chordata > Aves > Coraciiformes > Alcedinidae > Ceyx > Ceyx cyanopectus. The sequence goes on along the minus strand of VYZU01049066.1, from coordinate 81,537 downwards.
GTGTAGTGTCTGACCTTGGCTACACTCCCTGGATGTGATCCTCACAACTTCTTGGCTTGGTGTTGGACCTCTGTGGTCACCATAGGCTTGCTTGGTGGTCTGGACTTGCAGCTACCTCTGGGACTATCCCACTGCCTTGCTGGGGAGGTCAGACAGGTCCTGCTGGCGTGGATAGTCCCATCCCTTGAAGAGCAGCCCATTTTTGCTGTGCCTAGACTGGTAAGTAACCTTTAATTTGCTTCTAGACTGGGGCAAGACAGTGTAGATCAGCCCTGGTGTGACAGTGTGATGGCAGAAAGCTTTTGGTTTGGTGTTTTTTGGTAGGTTTGGTTTGGGGGTTTTCTGTGTGTGTGTGTGTGTGTATGTGATGTGTTTTGGTGTGTTTGGTTGTTTTTTGTTTGATTTGTTTATGATTGTTGGGCTTTTGCAGCCTGTGGAGGGAGGTTGTTTTGGGTTTTTTTGAATCATGTTTTGGAAAATCTTGATTTCTAGTAAAAAAAAGTCTGAAAACAGCTGAATTATGAAACCTGTTAAAAGCATTGGCATCATCTTACTTGGTTATGGATCAGCCTGCAGATAAATGCTGTTCAAGGGAAGTCTGTCTGTTGAGTCTTGGGGTTTAAACTGGCTCTGCATGCAATAGCAATTCCAGAACTGAGTGTGCTTGGCTAATTATCTTAAGCTGGACTGATTGCCCTGGGTACTGTGGTACCCAAATACAACTGCAGGGTCAGCACCTCATGGCCTCAGTGGGGATGACTGACTAGATATTCCCAGAGGAGAGTGTTCCCAAAGCAATTCAGAATATTCTTCTTTCACAGCATCTTCTCCCTTGTCTCCCCTTCTTGAGATACAGCTCTTGGAAACTGGTGGCTGTGAGGGCAGGACAATCCCAAAGCAGTGTTTTAAAGAATGAAATGCATTTTTTCTGTAGTCTGTATAAAAGCATAGATCCTGATTTTGAGCAATGCCTACATCTTGGAAGGTTTTCCAAGCAAAATAGAAGTCATTGTGTCTCTGAGGAGATGGAAGTACAGCACCTAGCTGGAAGGGAATGACTGTGCTTTAAGGAGCTACCATCTGCAGCTGCACAGGAGCAGATACACTTGTCCAGGGCCTCAGGAGCAGCTTGGCAGAGGTTTGTGGCAGATGGGCATAGAAAAAAGTTCTCCCTTGTTGTGTTCAGATGCTCCATCCACCAGGTCATACAGCCCTTCATGGAGTCTGATGTTCCAGCAGATCTGTATGTAGATGGCTTGGTGCCCCTGGCCCGTGGTGGAAATGCTCCTGAGCTTGTTGCTAAGTGCTGAGCAGAAAGAGACAGTGAGGGATGTCTCTTGATTGCTTGGGAGCCAAAATTTGAATGCCTTATTTGTAAAATAAGACCCGTTTTGTTTTGATGGTGAATTCAAGCTTGCAGGACCTACCCAGAACACTCCTACTATTGCCTGCTTGTGATGGTGTGGAATTAAGACTGAACATTAATTATGTCTTTTGTGATTTATTTACTTTTTTTCCTGAGGTCTATATTCAGCTGCTTGATGCATTCTGAATACACACAAACACCACAAGGCTCACCCAGCTCTCCATTGGCCAAGTTTGGAGGCACTGGAGTCTAATTAAATGTCTGAATTTACTCCTAGAATTCAAAAACACAGAGGAAAGGAAAAACAAAATCCCTGCCAAATGTAATTATGACAGTTGTATTTTTTTTTCCCCCCTTGTTGGAAAGCCAAAACAACAAGCACGAGAGTATTGCACTGTAGTAAATGTGCAAACAGCTCTTTGCTCCTGATTTGTGCAGCTGATGTGCCATTCCTGGCTTGTTGATACTCAAATGCTTCCTCTCAAGATAAAGAATCACTAAAAGACCTAAAGAAAATAGTGTATGGCTACACCCACCCTGCAGCAGCTCCAAACTAAAGCACTTGGAGTTCCTGTGGTAGGAAACAGCGTTATTCCAGTGGAGGTTTTGGAGAGCAGGATATCTGGTGTCAACAGAAAAATGATGTTTAATCTTTGCAAGCAAAAGTTTTTGTCTCCTTCATGAGTAAATAAGACCTGTCTGATTTTATTGGACTTGTGTGATCTCTGAGGGAAATCTCCCTTATGAAGAAGGTTATGGGGATGCTTCTGTGTTCTGCATTTCTTCCTCCTTTTCTCTTTTTTAATCTGAATTCTGGAGGTCTTTCTGCTCTGCCCTTCTCACCACAGAGAGGAACCTGCTCTTTTGTAGTTGCTGTCAAAGCTCGTGACTCACGTTTGCTTATCAGGGGCATAATTACATGAAAGCCTGACACGGGGATTTTTTACAACACGAAGTGTGACTCAAGATGATTGTTCTGAGCTATAATTATTTGCTCATCTTATTGCAGCAGGTCTTGAAGGGAATTTGATAGTTATTATTAACTGTAAGTGTGAATACATCTAGCTGCCACAAACAACTGCAGCTGTTCTATTGCTGCTAATGCCACATAAAGCTGAATTCCTCCTCAATTTGCTTCCCTCCCAAGATTTTCCTGATCCTTGGATACAATTGCACACTCCAGCATATGTTGTTTGCCTATGCCCTGCACTTAATCATCTAGTAAATAACCTGCCTGAGGCCCTGTTCTCCTCATCCCATCATTGTGGCCTTTGACATACTATGGCTATATAGAAGAGGAATTCCTTAGAAGCAGTTTTTTGTTAAATATTATCCTGAAACAGGGATTGGAACCTGGCTCCTGTTGCAGGGGTGAAATTTACTTGTTTGTATATGTAAGACTCCTTTGATTCTCTCATTAATTCAGGCCTACAGAGATGCATTAGCTGAGCTAGCCAATGGAGGCTGAATTTTATTCTTGATGAGAGTAATTAAATTAAATTACCAGCTGAAGACAGGTTGGTTGGTTGGTTTTCTTAGACTGACAGATTTTCTTTCCTGTGCAATTTCTGGGTGGTACAAAATGTCACCTGCAGAGCCTTAGCAGGTTCTTGTTCCTCACACACATACTGTGGGCTTATACACTCACCCTTCTTAAATGGCTCTCTACTTGTGTCCAGAGTAAAACTCAGTCTGTACATCAGCACTGTGCTCTCACAAAGAGAAATGGAACTCAAGACAGTCTTTTGAAAATGTAAGCATTGCTAGAGGTCAAGAAGTAAATCTGATGTATGACACTGCTTTGGTTTCCTACATTGCTGCTAGGAAGAGTTCTTCAGTTGTGATGTGCAGGAATACAGTCAGTTATCACAACAGACTGAAATCTTCTGGTTTAATCTAATTTTATTGACTCTATTTGAAATGTGGTGTTCAAGTTGTTGGCAGAAGCTTCAGAGCAAAAGGCCTCAAGGGAATTGAAAAATGAAGTTGTAGTTGCACTGAAAATGCTTTGATGCTTATAACCAGCTTTCCAAGAAGAAATTTTTTCCACCTTCTCAGCATTCCTAAATAGATCACCCAGCATCCACAGGCTTAACTCCAGCCTCACTAGAGAAAGTTTGTGTATCAGGAGTAACTCAAATGTCCATTTCTGAGCAAAACCAATTGCCCTGATAATCGATGTCCCTTCCTCTTCCGAGACAGTTCTGAATGACATGGCAAGTTGTGCCAAATTCTGGGGTGGTTTTAGGGTGCATCTGTGTCATGGAGATACCCACAAAACAGCTAGCAGCCCCTATCCAAAATGGGGGTGTATTACAGCTCATTCAAGCCCAGCCCTTGAGTGGCCAGTTAATCACTGTGAGGTGCAGCTTAATGGCCAAGGCAACAAACTGCTCCAGCACACCCAGTTTGCTTTGTCTGTTGGGGATGGTGGGGGCTGCACCTGCACAGCGTGTCCAGTTATTTGTAGACTGACTTTGAAACAAAACCAGAGTGTGTCCACCATGACTTAGCAAGTCATTTTTACTCCAGAAGGCACAAAGGGTCCCAGAAGTCAGTGTGAGTTGCTGGTATTTTGGGAGTGCTGAACACGACCTTGAAGGGAGTGTTTTTGTGCAGACCAGGAGTTCCTGAAGAAAAAATAAACCAGTATTATGCCTTATTTTTTTCTCTCCTATTCTGGTCCTTCTGGATGGGAGATGGCAGCATGTAGAGTCTTCAAGTGTTTGTCTATTTTGGTGTCTCAGTGGCTGCCGCCTTCTCTTCCATCTGGAAGGGACCTGCTGTGGTGCGCTGAGGATCTGTTGGATTCAGCAGCCGTGGTAGAAGGTGTTGCTGCCAGTAGCTCTTGTCTCCCTTCTGCTGGAGGTTATCAGCAGTGATAGTGGCAAACAAATGCTGGGTAAAAGCAAGACAACTTGTGCATCGAGACTAAAACTGTTCAGTAAGCAAAGGACAAGTGAGGAGAAGAGAAAGCAAGCACAAGAGATGCAATCACTCCTCACCTCCTGTGGGTGGACCAAGGCCCAGACAATTTTAACCCCCCTAAAGTCCCATCCTCTCCCTTTTTCTTGCCAAGAGTGATGTAGTATGGCACAGAATAGCTCTTTGGTCATCTACCTGGGGGAGTCCCCTCCCAAGCTCTTGCACAGACCCCATCCATTGAGTGGGGGTGCTGAGTGAGAAGCAGAGAAGGCCCCGATGCTGAGCAGCAAACACTGCTCAGCCACAGCTAAAACCTCAGGGTGTCATCAGTGTTGTTTTGGTCACTGATCTAAACCACAACACTATACAAACCACTAAGAATAAAATCAGCTGCATCCCAGCCAGACCCAACGCAGTGTTAGAAAACTGATGGGATTGATTCCTCTTTTTCTAATGAGGAATATTAAATTCTGCACCAGCAGATGTAGCCCTGGAACCAGATCATTAATAGTCTCTGCAGTCATTTGAAGCCAGAATAACACAGACAAATGATTGCCCAAATTTGAATGAGCTTTTGATCCACCATGATTTCTAGTTATTGGGGATGTGGCAGCCACGGGGAGCTGGAGAACTGACTTGATTTAGCCATTAAATTATATTATTAATACTGTTTTATCTTGTTACCACAGAAACAATAGAAGCAGCGTGTTACAGCCTTTAGGGGCTTGAAACACACAGATGTTTGTGGGGTTTTTGGAAAGTGTTAGTAATCAATCTGGCTGGCAGGGCTCCTGCAATGGTTGCCAACCTGCCCACCTTGCTTTTTCAGCTGCTGGTATGGGCAAGGGTCTAAAGCTTTTAGCCTGAGACATCTGCCCTGTAAATGTAAGGAGTGCAGAAACCCTCTTCTTGTGGTGATCTGGAGAAGGACAAATATTGACTGGAGAAACATTAACCTTGTTTGTGTACTCAAATAAGATTTGCATGGATAAAATCTTCCACTCAGCTTGTGGGGGCAATGAAAGGTCTGACTGACTTTTTTCAGCTGTCCAAGTGCATCTCCTAACAACAAAATCAAAGATGTTTAGGCCTGGCATTTGGAAACAATCAAGGGCAGTGTGGAGGAAATGTGCCTGTGTTGTTTTTTCTTGTTCTACTTTGGCAGTTTCTTTTGTTTCCCTGAGCCACATTCAAAAATAAAACCCACCAACTCTTTAGTGTCAATGACTGAAAGAAAAACATCAGTCTCTCTGTTCAGAACTGCCAAGCAGGAGATGCTGCTCAGTTGCAATGCTCTTGTCCTTGCCCCCAGAAGGGAAAAAGGGAGAGGATGGGATTTTAAGGGGGTTAAAATTGTCAACAGCTGGGACACATGTACAGGGTTTACCAGGGAAGGAGAGATTGGAGCTGCTGGGTGAGTACAGCACCCAGTGGCTGCCAGACTCTGCTACAGATGTCACAGCAAAAAAACCCAAACAAACTTGAGAAAGATTAAGATTTCTATCTTTATTTTTTTCCTTCCCCCTCCAAAATCCTTAATTTTTCTCTCCATGGGGAAAACCTCTTAATAGGAGATAAATTCTTAATGTCACTTCCCTAAAACGGTCTAGAAAAACAAAAATTGGAGTCTGACAGTTGAGGAAAAAAAAATACATAATTTCATTTCTTGAAGAAGCATCTCGCCTCTTTTCCTCGCCCTTGTGCCCAAACTTGTGGTCTTTTCTTTCTTTTATCTCCATCTAGTGGCCGCTGCGCTCAGCTCAGGTCCGGAGTTCAACTTGGGTCTCCACGCGTGTGGTGCCCACGTTAGTTACAGATCACAGGGAGTGGGATGTGGTGGAGAGAAACTTTTAGTTTCTGGACCAGGGTGGCTTTGGAAGTTCTCTAGGAAGCACCGAGGTGAGGCTGTGTTTATTCTGCAGTGTGGTGATGGTTGAAATTAAATGATTAAGGTCCCTTTTACCCAAACCATTCTATGATTTTATAAGGAAACTTGAGAAACCTTTTTTTTTTTTTCCTTAATGGAAAGAAAGCTCTAGGCTACCTAATTACAAATAAATCTGGAAAACACAGTACAGATGACTGGGGTCTGCTTCAGTTCAAGGCAGCTTCAACCAGAAACTCTGAAAAATGTGAACACCTGAAAATTTCTCTATAGCAGCCTGACATGAGGAATGCAGTGCAGAGCTTGCCTCACCCCAGGGTTCTGTGTTTGGGTCTGTCTGGATGTGTCTAGATGTGTCTTCACCTAGTCCACTTGCCCAAGCAGTTGCTCACTAGCCCTCCCCATCCAGCAAACCTTCAGTGGCTTTTCTTTCCATGAAGGATGGTGGTGATCTCCTGAGCATCCTGAGAGAAGAGGAAGTCTTTTGTTACAGCCCCATCTGAGGATAAGCACCTAAAGCTCCCAGTCAGCCTTGACTTGAGCTGCCATGAATAGCTCAGATATTTTCACCTGGGGTGCTGCTTTGCATCCTTACAGCTACTCCAGAAGGCATTTTTAGTTTGATGCTGAGGTTAGCAGCAGAGCAGAAAAAAGCAGAATGTCTGTGAATAAATATTTATATAGGGCACCCCTTATTTTCTAGACTTCTGTGTGGCATTGACTGTGTAAAAGGCTGGAGAGACATTGGCAGGGATTTCTGAGATTCCTTTTCCTTCCTGTAGTCTAGCAGAAGGTGTAGCAGGGCATTATATGCTCTGGTTATTTTCTCCTGCTGTATTGAATCTTTAAGGTCATTGCTAAATCCTGAACTTGAGGCTCCTTTTTCCCCTCCAATCTTGCCTGCTTTTCTGTTCTTCTGTTTTCTATAAGTGATGCTAAGACTGATCTTACTTAAGATGTTACCTGAACTGCCTTTCTTTGCAGACTTCAGTCAGTAACAGTTTCTTGAGGGCTTAATATCTTAAATACCAAATTCTGTACTGTATATCACCAATCCAACACAACAAAGTGTATTAGGCAGGCTGAAAAAGAAACCTCTGGGTACTTATGTCAAGCAGTTAGGTTTACAGAAGCTTGATGTATGTGTTATCTGTGGAATGGCACTGACATTCTCAGGTGTTATCCTGACACATGGAAATAGACATAAATTGTAGGAGATTTGTTGGACGAGGCTGACATAGAATCATTCTATTTTTTCAGAGGGATTGAGTGTAGGAGGAGAAGCCAAATCTCAGCCGTGACCTGGAAAAACAAATAATGTTTTAGTGAACATAAAACGCCAGAGGTTTTTCTTCAGTCAACTGCTCTCCTCCTCCTGTTGCTTGACAACAGGACTTCTGAGTCACTGACATTGCTTCCTCATCAAATAGCAGATGATTCCAGAGTTTCTAGGCAAATTCATTCTTTGCTCTTGCTGACCCCAGACCAATGCTGCCTGTTGAGCAGAATTTTGCACATTTGACTTCTCCCTTGTGCTGCCCTGGGGCTGGGGGGCATCTGCTGAATCAGAAGAGAGTTCTGAGATATGTACCCAGCCTGGCTCTCCAGTGTTAAACATAATGGTTCAAATCAGCACTTGTACAGTTGTCTGATAGCAGGGCAGCCTTTGGGGCTGGTTTATGCATTAAAAGATGAGAGGCCTGGTAGGAAAGACTGGAACAGCAGCAGAAGTGATTGCTGATGCAGTGGAGGACAGCTGGGCCATAAATGAAAACCCATTGTAATTGACCCTTATTTGAAGTTATTATATTGAAGTTCCATTACTTTTGGCCTTTCTGAAATGAAGGTGTGTTCTGTTAAATTTCACATTTGTGGCATACATGAACAAGTCTAGAAAAGTGACTTTTTGCCCAGCCACCACCTGGAGATGGGTGTGAGAACAAGTGGGACAAATTGCTTTCAGGGGGTGTCTGTCTCTTCCTAAAGAAGCTTTTTAGAGGTGTCAGCTTTGGGCATGCAAAAGTCAGAAGGGATCTCTGAGGATGGTTATTGAGCAGTTGTATAAATATGAAGAGTTTTCTCAACTAGACCACTTGGTGATGGCCTTACACTTTGCAGAGGGTGCTTTCTGTCTTCCATTAAAAAAGAAAAAATATATAACAAGTGTCTAGGGATGTTTATTCTCTTCCTGAAGGTAATTGCATTAGAATTCATATTTCTACCATGCTTTATTATGTGTAGAAATAATTGAATCTGGTGAATGTTAATTTTTCTACTGAAAGGTCTCAGGAAGAGATTCCAAACATGCTTTTTCTTCTTTGGAAGAGACATCTAATCTTTTGAAACATAAGTTTGTTCTCTAACTGATGCAGTTCATTTTCTAAACACAAGACAGCTTGATACAGATCTCTTGTTTGACTGCAGAGACACTACAGTGGTTGCTCCTGTTCCCATTCGTGGCTTGTGGTGGAGGAAGCTGCAAAGGTAGCTGGATCTCACTGGTCTGATGTGTCTGCTCTTGGCCAGTCTGTGCTGCCCAGTGCAAGCTGATCTCTGTTTGAACTGGAAGAAAATATTGCAACTGGACTGTGGTGGTAAAGAAATAAGAGTAGCATCTCCTATGCTGCTTCACATTTTAAACAAGTAAATAAATAATGTACAAAAGTAAATCTACCAACAGCATGTGTAGGTTTTCTAGGTGCCTTCTATATCTAATTTCAACCCTTGGCTGTTCCACAGTAGTGCTTTTCTCATTATATATGTCTAAAGATTGAGAAGGTTTGATTAAGAAAATAGTCATTATATATTTTTCCATGAGTACTGACAGAACTATTTGGTTGTTTCACAGTAGTGCTTTTCTCATTATATACTTCTACAGATTGAGAAGGTTTAATTAACAAAATAGTCAATTTATAGCTTTCCATGAGCACTGACAAAACTGTTTCTGCAGATGCATACGAGTCACCTTCCTCCTGCCCAAATGACACAGCATCCTGACTCCCCTGCTAGGAAGGGCTCTGCCCCCTGAGTTTGGGGTGAACCCCCACAGATGGCACTGGGGCCAACCCCTGGTTACTGGGGTCTTGTCTCCCAGTGGCCCAGTGCTGGGTCCATGTCTCTACCTGCTGGGTTGGCATGATAGGGTTAGAGGAGCAGTGGCTTTTGGGCTTTATGGTGCCCTCCTAGCTTCAGAAAATCAGTAGCTTAGGGTCTACAAAATCAGGCTGCTTTTCTTCTGGTTGCTTGTTGCTAGATGGATTTATTTTTTTTTTTGGTGGTTAATTTTTTGGCCTCATGAGTGTGAAATGGCTGTTGGTAGAAAAGTGTATTTGCCAAAGTCTTAACTGGGGTCAAACTATTTGATTTGGCTTCATTCTGGAATTCAACATTTCACTGAACCAGCAGTCACCCGTGAACCTGCCCAGGCATAGCTGAATTTGTCTAGCAGTGTATTCATGCTGTACTGCATGTGTCCTGTATCTGCCCAGGACAAACATTCAAAATCATTATGTAATAGGTTAATTTGTAAAAATGATCCTGAGTTACAAAACCAGAAGACACTTTCCCTTTGAAACAGTTAATAATTTTTAAGCAGTGTCTGAATTTTCTGCTCTGAATTGTCTTTGAAACAAAATAAGCTACAATGTGAAAAAGCCATTACCCTTCTGAAGTAAGCTCATCCTTTACTGAGAATTGTTTTGCATAATTACAGAAGTATAATTACATCTGTTATTTCCAGTTAACTAATTCTCAGTATTATGTAAAAATATATATAAAAAATAGGAGAAATTAACATATCACTACAGTCTAGTGATGAATAATAGTCAAGGAATTCCTCTGCTGTTGATTAATGAGTTAATGCTTAGATTTGGTGCTCATTAAAGCCAGTTCCTAATTGCCTGCTAGACCCTCTGCTTTTCTGGAATGTTTGCATTTCTGAGAGTCACTCCATGTGGGGGTAAAACAGCTTAACATGGGTGAACCTCAGAATGGCAACCTGTTCCAATGCTAGAACTAACAGATCATAGCAAATACAATAGAAATTTAACCCAAAAATGTGTTGTTTTCCCTTCTAATGAAACTTTCTGATGTGGGAGGGTTTTGGGGGGTATCTTTCCTCTGCAGCACATCTTCTCAGAAGCTTAAATGTTTCTGTGGCATCACTTAAGGATGATTTCATTGTGTATTGCTTTCCACTTCAGAGAAGTCTAGAGAGAAAGATGAGCCTTGCTTTGAAGTATTGAATTGAATGCTGCAATAAAATCACACGCAGCTTTGTTTATACACTCAGCTTAATGCATGCAACACTTAAAAAAATGTATATTGGTGTGTTTCTTCTCAGCCCAATATCTCTGGGTGGAGCAGAACAAATGCTCTTTACTCATACATTCTCTACTGCTGTTTTACTTCTAAGGCAACAGCTCGTCCTACAAGTATCACCTATCCAGACCTACCAGCTGGAGACTCTTATATTTTGAATATACTGGAAATTATGTTATTCCATAGAATAACAATTCTTAGAGCAGAGTTAATTCTCAACCACAAGCATCTTCTGGTGAACTGAGTTATGGGCTCATTGTTTGACATGAGCAGAGTGTTCTGTATGAGACTGACCAAGGTGTCTGAGTGCTGCAGAAGTGTTGAGGGGAGCACCCCTGTCCCTGTTGGAGCAGCAGCCTCCCACTCAGCCTGCAGCTCAGAGCAGCCCTGGTCACTCTGCACAGTGCTCAGGAGCTCTGGGGACAACCCCTGGCACTGCACTGAGTTCTGCTCTCAGCTTATTCTCAGACCTCAAGACCACTGAGAGTCTCAACACTCAAGCAGCTCTGTAACAGAAAGCATTGGCTCTCAGAGCTGTTAGTGGAAAACTGCAAGCAGACTTTAGCAGTCCTGCATGGTGCAGGAACAAACCTCTGTGTGGAATTTACACTTCTGAATTTCAGAAATGGAGCCCACATCTCCTAATTGGTTTTAATCACAAGAAATAGTGGTTGTAACAGTTTCTAGAAACATGTGATAGATGGTAATCCAGGGGAAAAAAAACCCCAAAACCACCAGAATAATATGACAATACTTATCACTCTTTAATGTGTTTTGACTACAGTAGACAACTTTGGGAGTTTTTTTGGCTAACTTTTGCCATGCTACAGTTGTTTGTTTCTAGAAGTGCTGGGGAGAAGAGGGCATGTGAAGGGGAAAACAGGAGAGGTGAGTGTAGAATATGCAAATTTCCATACAGGTTAAAAAGTTGCTCTGCATCAAAAACCGTTTAGAAACTTGCTTTATTTTTAAGCATCCCCCAGTAGTTCTACATATCCACAGATTTCTCGAGAGAAAAGGTACAATGAGTAAGTGTTTTCTTCCACTGCCGTGTAAAAGAATAAACCCATGACTAACTTTTCTGCAGGAATACAAGTAAATTCAGAGCAAATCTGGACTTCAGAAGTGGTTTGTAGCAGCACGGTGGAGCTGGGAGCTGACAGGCCCACCCTACGCTTTCAACACCTCGCCCGCCCACAGCCTGCAAGGCAGGCAGAGCCAGGGAGGGCCAGAAACTCAAGATGGTCCATACAGTGAGACAACTGGGGTGCAGATGGAGCGAGGTTTTCTTTCCCACGTGTGTTACCTAGTTTGAAAAACACACACAGATCCCTCCTCCTTAATACTTTCTTTTCAGGCTGTCTGCTAGCTAGTCACTTGGCCACGGCAAGACGGCTACAACTGTGCTTTTTGGAGCAGCCAGCAGGCTCTGTTCAGAGTGGAAGATGCTCTTGTTGTTGGAAAACCTTTCTGAGTGAAACGTTATGACACGTCTCAAGTGTCAAAGTCACTGCTTATCAGTTCTGTCACAGGATTTCCTGAAGTCTGGGCTGAGAACCCTTCAAGCCGGGCTGCACTCTGCTGTTTTCCCTTCTTGTTCTTCACACAGCAACACTAACCACACTGGGCTCTAGGAGCAGGTGTAGAACCAGAAGGCTGAGGGAAGCATTTACACACCTCTCCAGCACTTGTGAGGCCATGTTTGTAGCAATGTGTCCAGTGTTGGACTCCTCAGTACCAGGAAATTATGGAGCAATTCCAGCTACCAGGATGACCAGGATAGGGAAGCACTGGACAAAAGAGGCTCTGAGAGCTAGGCTTGGTCAGTTCAAAGAGCAGAAAGCTTCATGGGATCTGACAGCTTATTTCACTACATGAGGTTACAGAAAAGACATTCAGGCTCCCCAGAAGGAATTGGATTCTTCAGTCATTTCCAGCCACAGCAATCACCTTCCCAAGCATCTCTGTAGAGTAGGAGGCAAAGTTCCTCCTGTGTGGAATATTTTTGTTTTGTTCACTTTGCATAGATACATAAAGAATATAAAACTGGTCTTAAAACTTGGGTTTGGGGGGGTTATAGAGAAAGATCTGATCTGCAATAACCAAATAGATCAGTCTCCCCAGGGACCATCTGCATTAATGAGCCACCTGCTATCCTCTCCTCTAGGAAGCAGCATGGACAGCATCCTGCTCCTGTCATGTAGGGATAATGGGATCTTCAGGTGCTTTTAACAGCAGCATGTTTGACACATTTTGGGTTGTTTCTCCTCCCTCAGTGGCTGCCTCTTATCTCATGCAATGGTCCTGTTGGTCACTATTATATGAGAAGAGATGGAAATATCCACAAGGCTCCTTGGTAGTGTGGTGATTAACACGGGCTTCACAATGCCTTGATTTCATCCACAGAGGGGTAGAGTGTGGAGTTGTGAAAGCTCTGTAACATCTAGTCAGGTGCAGCAGGTTGCTGCTGCTTGTCTTGCCTTAAGCATCTGATTTTCTTTTTTATTAAAAAAAATAAATAATCTGATAGTTACAAGGTGTGAGGAATCTGACTGTCACCTCACACCAACAGGGAATTGCTTATGTTAGCTTTGTTTAAAGAGGATTTTTCTAGTGATTTTGAGTCTGCATTTGTGCTCTCTTCAAACACTGCTTCTCTTTCTGAGCTGGTGGCAGGAGTGAAGGATTCTCTTGCACCTGTTAAAACAGTGGGGAAATTAATTCAGAGCTCTGTGCAGTTACTTGGTATTTACACCATACTCCCAAGGAGGGAATCAGTCCTAGCCTCACAGTGGTACAGTCTCACATGAAGATTATTGGTTGTGTCAGGGAAAACTTCTTAAACACACTGCCCTGAAAGCTCAGGCTCTGTAGCCCTTCTGTGTTTTAGATTTACTGGCAGTAAGAGATGCTGAGTTATCAGGGGATAACTCATTGGCAGGGGAAAAAGGGCCAAGCCTTGCATGTCTTCACTGTGTGTTGTATCAATGGAGGCTGTGCCTCCTGGTGGTTCCAACACCAGCTTTTTTGGTTTTAGGAAAAGTTTAGTTAGGAAGAATAAACTCACACAAGCTTTATGTCTGCAAGTGACAGCCCTAGATTTTTATTAATCAAAATAATTTTCTCTTAAAGTCTGCTTAAATACCCAATTTTCTGTTCTACTGACTACACCTTTTTTTGAGGCTTTCCCTCAACCAATTTGTGCAATCANAGTTCCTCCTGTGTGGAATATTTTTGTTTTGTTCACTTTGCATAGATACATAAAGAATATAAAACTGGTCTTAAAACTTGGGTTTGGGGGGGTTATAGAGAAAGATCTGATCTGCAATAACCAAATAGATCAGTCTCCCCAGGGACCATCTGCATTAATGAGCCACCTGCTATCCTCTCCTCTAGGAAGCAGCATGGACAGCATCCTGCTCCTGTCATGTAGGGATAATGGGATCTTCAGGTGCTTTTAACAGCAGCATGTTTGACACATTTTGGGTTGTTTCTCCTCCCTCAGTGGCTGCCTCTTATCTCATGCAATGGTCCTGTTGGTCACTATTATATGAGAAGAGATGGAAATATCCACAAGGCTCCTTGGTAGTGTGGTGATTAACACGGGCTTCACAATGCCTTGATTTCATCCACAGAGGGGTAGAGTGTGGAGTTGTGAAAGCTCTGTAACATCTAGTCAGGTGCAGCAGGTTGCTGCTGCTTGTCTTGCCTTAAGCATCTGATTTTCTTTTTTATTAAAAAAAATAAATAATCTGATAGTTACAAGGTGTGAGGAATCTGACTGTCACCTCACACCAACAGGGAATTGCTTATGTTAGCTTTGTTTAAAGAGGATTTTTCTAGTGATTTTGAGTCTGCATTTGTGCTCTCTTCAAACACTGCTTCTCTTTCTGAGCTGGTGGCAGGAGTGAAGGATTCTCTTGCACCTGTTAAAACAGTGGGGAAATTAATTCAGAGCTCTGTGCAGTTACTTGGTATTTACACCATACTCCCAAGGAGGGAATCAGTCCTAGCCTCACAGTGGTACAGTCTCACATGAAGATTATTGGTTGTGTCAGGGAAAACTTCTTAAACACACTGCCCTGAAAGCTCAGGCTCTGTAGCCCTTCTGTGTTTTAGATTTACTGGCAGTAAGAGATGCTGAGTTATCAGGGGATAACTCATTGGCAGGGGAAAAAGGGCCAAGCCTTGCATGTCTTCACTGTGTGTTGTATCAATGGAGGCTGTGCCTCCTGGTGGTTCCAACACCAGCTTTTTTGGTTTTAGGAAAAGTTTAGTTAGGAAGAATAAACTCACACAAGCTTTATGTCTGCAAGTGACAGCCCTAGATTTTTATTAATCAAAATAATTTTCTCTTAAAGTCTGCTTAAATACCCAATTTTCTGTTCTACTGACTACACCTTTTTTTGAGGCTTTCCCTCAACCAATTTGTGCAATCAATGTCTTCTCCAGAACACTGCTGTTCTGTGGTGTCTTGGATCTCATGGGTGCCATGCTCTTCAGTCTTTTAAAAGTAAAAGCCAAGTCAATTACTAAGTTCTTTCCTTCCCCCAGTGCACAAAACCTCACAGCACAGCTTTTGTTCAGGAGCAGCTTGCAGGCCAGGTAGCAACTGGTAGAGATCTCTGATCAGGTTGTCACTCGTGTCTCAGCTGCATGTGATTTCAAGGGAAGCTATCATATGAATGATTTAAATGACTATTTTTACTGGTTTTCTTCCCCCGCATCCCATTCGTTCACTGTAGTTAGCCCTCCTTTTTGAAAATACCAATAATTGAATTAATAAACCAAGATAATTACATCATGATTTTTTTTTCTTCCCCCAATACCAGCTGTTCCACTGTTTTTCTTCCTGCTGGTGCTCATAAACAGGCAAGATTTCCTGCTCTGTTAAATATCCATAGCATTGGCAAAAAGCAAAAATGTTGTAGTTTGCAACTACCTGAATATATTGCCCATTAACGAAGAAAGTCTGGTGTTTACAGAGCTGGTGCTCTGAACAGTGCTACTCGTTAGCAGCTCTCCCTTCTCTCTCTTGATACTGTGCAAAATGAAGAAATAATTAAAAGGTTAAAGAAGATTCCTGAGCACTGATGAGCAACAAACTAACATTGCAGGAGACTAAGAGCAGAATGGGATAGAAACTGTAGAGCTTCTCTGTGCAGCCTTGTCAATGTCTAATCTCCTCCTCCTCCTCCTCCACCCCCTTCCCTTAGTATGGTTTTGGTTTGTTTTGTTCTTTCAATACTGGTGCACATGAAATCTGTTGGTCGACTCCTAATGCTTCGGGGAGACTTGTGCTCCTTCATACAAGCAGGGCATGGCTGGTTCTTGGGGATGAAGTGGACATGTCAGCCACCATGAGCTGGGGTTGGCCTTTCTCCCTGGCACCAGCTGTCTCCTGGCTGAGCCTGGGAGCTGTGACACAGCAGCTGGCAGCACTTGGCAGGGAAAGCTGCACTGGCACCTCACTGGGGAGAGGAAAACATGTCCAGGAAAGTCAGAAGAGGCAATTTAAAGCCGAGTTGTGCAACATGGGTTGGAGAGCCTGGATGCTTTCAAGGTGTTTAGACATCTCCCAAAAAGGAGTGAGGTATCGGCAGAGTTGAGTGTTCAGGCCCTATCCTCTGCAGGGCTGGGCAGTGCCTGGTGATTCCTCACCTGGCTTTGGTGCTGACTTTTGAACATCCCCACTTCACACGTCTGTAGACTGCTTAGTAATTCCAGCTTGATCTGCCCAAATTTCTTTCTTATAGTGGGCCAGTGGTATTTTGATGTCTTGCAATTAAACAGCTGAAGAAAGAATGGTAGAACTTCAAAGTGACCTTTTGCTAATGGTCCTCAAGAGTGTTGGAAAGGATTTGTTTGCTTAGTCTGACTACTCCCTTGTGAGCAGCATCAACCTATTGAGTTTAATTGGTCTGTAGATGTTGTTCTCCTGGCTTTATTTAGTTTGGAGGGAAGATGGTGAGGGAGGGGAGAAGTTAAACAGGCTGCTTCATATCTTTACATGTTTTTTCCTATATGTCAGGGTTTTCTGTTCTCTGCAGAGAATATTAGAGTTCCAGCATAAGAAATTCAAGAACAGAGTAAAAGAACTCAAACATGATTTGGTGGAGATTGAGGGAAAGAAAATATGGTTATTGCTTTGTCTATAAATATATATTTTAAACTTATGTTAGTTGCTTGGATCTTAGATCATACTCCCAGTGCTCAAAGAATTCCTCCCCAACGGGAAAGCTTTGTAATCCCTGTTCTACAGGCAAGGACTGTATTGCCCAGGCTTGAATTTTTGCTCTGTTGAGGGTTACAGAGATCTTTCACTTGTCTCATAATTTGAAATAGTCTCAAAAAGAACAGTAACACTTGAAAAAGTAAATTCTGTGGTTCAAGGCAGAGAAGATTTGGACCTGGAAAACTTGTCTGGCTCATTCAGTGGTGATTTCAAGGACTGGAGAAGAAGGGAGGCTGAAGGTTGGGCAGTGGATATTCTTTATCTGGTCATAAAGACATGGTATGGTCTGGGAATTTGCCATGCTACTGTGACCAATGTTCCTTCTTCCACTGGCTCTGCTTTTAGCCTGTGTCCACCTCAGTGAGGGCAGAAGCTGGGGTTCTTGACACTGCATCTTCATACCCTAATATTCTACCCTAAGTGGGAAGCCAGGGCTGTTGCTTGTGAAGCACTAGATAGACAGGACAGTGTTCCCAGTGGAAAACTCAGCAGCTGGCACCCCTGAGTTTCATTCCCAGCACTGCTCCGAACTCTTCCAGCTGGTTACTCACTACCTTTTGTACCTGTGGAGTGTGAGGCCCTTCTACTGTGTTTTATTTTCTTCCCTTGTTGCCAAGGTTACACTTGTATTCTATTTAGCAAAAGAAAGCCTCCTATGTAAACTTGACCTCGGGACTTGTGTGTTGATAACAATGGCTCGTTTGTGTGCATTGTGTTCAGCTTCCACTGCGAGGGAGGGGGATGAATGATCTGCACACAAGAGGATGGGAGAAGGGTCCTGCCTCACGTGGAAATCTGCAGTTGGTTTGAGTTGGATTGTTTAATTTCTGAACTTTGTCAGCACACGTCAATCCTCAGCACACTGAAGCTGAAGGCCACAGATTCACTCTGCAGAACCCAGCCACTGTCTGTTCCTGCTACTGCTTTATACTCTTGGGGGGTTAAAAGGCAATTGGATACTCAGCATAGACTATTCATGTGTCACGTGCTGTTGGACTCTGAAAAGACTTTGATTTTATGCATTAAAAAAGCACTTGTGATTAAAGTTCCTAATCGGATAGAATCAGAATTGTCAGGGTTGGAAGGGACCTTAAAGATCATCCAGTTCCAACCCCTTTGCCCAGGGCAAGGACACCTCCCCCTAGGTCAGGATGCTCAGAACCTCATCCAGCCTGGCCTTAAAAACTTCTTTGGGCAACCTGTGCCAGTGTCTCACCACCCTCATGTCTGATCTGAATCTACCCATCTCTAGTTTTAATCCATTCCCCCTAGTCCTATCACTACCCATCAGCCTAAAAAGTCCCTCCCCAGCTTTCTTGTAGGTGATAAAAATCTGCAGTAGACTAAGAAGCAAATGCTTTGAGCACTTTTTTTTTTTTTTTCATGTTACAAAACCCCAGCAAGAGAAAGTGCCACATTTATTCACTTTCACAATGCCCGTTCTTGCTTGGGGTCTGCTCTGGCAAGGTGTGGAGCACCCTGGCTGTAATCCAGCAAGAGTTAAGCATGTAATTTAACTATAAGGATGTAACTAGTCCCACTTTATTGAAAGCATTTGAGGTATGCAGGTGGATAAGTGCTTTGCTGGATGGAAGCCAGAATGCACAGAATCTTCAGTGATCAAATCCTTAATTACTAAATTGATTTAGAGCAGTTCTTGTATCCAAGGCAACAATGACAATGAGATGGCTGAGTACTAAACTCTCTATACATCTAAGCACAATGTAGTTAGTGAATTTGTCCAAATATGGGTGGACATGGTTTACTGCAGCCTGTTCTTCTCAAATGGGCAAAATCTGGCTCAATAATTGTGTGTTGATGAATAGAAATTAGTCATACAATGGGTTCTATACGTAAATGTTCATGGACCTTTTTGTTTGCTTACTGACAACTTAAAACCAGTCTTCATTTTCCCTTTTCTTCCTTCAATCACTATGTCATTTGTTCAGATTGTCAGCAGGTTTTTTACATCAGATAGATGTTGCTGATCTCATATATTTGATAGTATTTAAAAAGCATATTTCTTTTGGCTCTTCTTTCTGGATTTCATTTAAATGGGAAAGAATATTTTCTAGCTCTTATAGTCCAAGATTTCATTTACCTGTAATAGACTAAACTATTAAGTAATCCAAAACTCTTAAAATATTTGAAGAGGACCCTCCCTCTCCCTGTCCTATTTATGTTTAAAGAAACTCTTGATTCTCATATCTGCCCCATGATTTTTTCAATAGCTACAACTAGGATATCACCAACATCATCACTCGCACAAACCAGTTCAGACTGAACCTGTTCTTGACTATTTTCTTACAAATACTCAATTGCTTTACAGCAGCTGAAAGCCCATATTGATGGCCTGGGGAGAAGAATCCATCCTAGGCCCTTTCACAGAGATGGAAAGATTGGGGAAAAGATTCCACAGAGTCCTGTCTAGTTTAGAATGTTCTCTCCCCCTAACCATCAGTAAGATAAAGAATAATCTTGACTAGGGTGAATACATTGCAATAATACTGTATTTTCTGAGGTTTTAGTAGTGTCAATTGTTGATTTATGTCAGTTGTGGGACATTTGTAATCAAACCCTGTGATCTGTGTTTATTTCCAGTTTACCTTGAGGGAATTTTCATGCTTTTCTCCTTTCCTTTACTCCAAAGTGGCTGAACTGGTGTGGTTCAGAGGCTGGTGACCTTCACTGAGGGAACAAGAAGGGATGGAAATGGGACAAAGTGACTGAGAAAAGCCTCCTCATAGAGCTCTGCTTTTGGTACTCCAGGGATTTCATTCCCAAGCAGAAAGCAGGATGAGGATACGGGTGTGTAAGATGGAGTGAAATAGGCTCGGAAGAGGGCAGCAGCCACCAGGGCTCCCTGCACAGTAGAAACCAGTCAAAAAAAGAGGGAGGGTGGGAAGAAAGGAGGCACCGAGATCCTTCCTGGTTGGCTGAGATCCAGCCACTGGTGTGCTGGAGCAATAGGGCTGGATGCCTGACTGAAGGAGTCTCACAGAAGACTTTGTGCTCACATGCCCTTCAGCAGAGCTCTGGACTAGTTAGGGGTTTGGAAAGCTAAAAGCATTAAACTTGCAAATAACCAGTTGCTTGAATGAGATGTTATGAAATAAGTCATGCAAAGTTACTGGTTTCTGAACTTGGCCTTCAGGACTGCAAATGAAGGTAGTGACAAGGGAGCTTTTAAAGATACTTGTAAATCACCTTTTTCTACACCTGGCATTTATATCTGTAAGAGAGAGACTCTAGAGAAAATTTGTCTTCTCTCTGAAATGTGTTGGGCTTCAGGGATACAAAGCTAATACATTCTCGAGGATGTTTTTATATCTCCTTACCAGGTTTTATTTCCTCCTACTCCCCAAATGATTCCATCTCCAGACACTGTTGACATCAGTATCAGTGTAAGGAAGCCTTTAAGTTTCCTGAAATGGGCAGCAACAGATTTCTGTAGAAAGGGGAGCTAAACTTGCCTGCCATTTGTGGGAGGGAGTGTTTCATAAAAATTACCTTTATTACTCTGATAGTGTTAGAAAATCCTGGTGCTAAATGTATGAGAGAAATTATTATAATGGAAATTGTCTTAATGTAGCTTAAATATCTGACAAGAGCATTTGAGAACCAAATCATTCATGATTCCACTTGCTGCCAGCTGTAACGTGCTGCCTTTCTCATGATAATATGATGTCCCCGACTTGCAGATTGAACACTGCCAGTAATGGTACAGAAGATGGGAAAAATCCATGGAAACAGAGTTGTGAGTTTGCATCATAGTCATGCAAAGTGGTGCCCATTCTGATGAATTGAAAAGCTCTCAATGAACGTTGCCATGAAATTCTGTTGCAGTGAAGATTTCCCTCTGGACTGAAACTGAAAGTTGGGTTCATGGAATTAATTTCTTGACATCTTGCTTCTAGAACTGCAAATGAGTGTACCCAGAAAACCAGTGCAGTGGGGAGAGCTCTACAGGCACTGAGACTGGGGACAGCCTTAGAGAAACCTTCCAGTCACAGAATCACAGAATCACAGAATCACAGAATCACAGAATCACAGAATCACAGAATCACAGAATCACAGAAATTAGGGGCTGGAAGGGACCTAGAAGATCATCTAGTCCAACCCCCCTGCCTGAGCAGGATCACTGTTGCCTCAGTCCACACAAATGCCACAGAAAAACATTGTGCTGCCCATAATTCACACACATGTGCTTGTTGTTTTGTGCACTCCACAGGGGAGAGCTGCCTCTCTTCAAGCATACAATGGCCAACACAGGGTAGATTTACCAACATCCATCTATTCAACAACTTGAATTCCTCTTGCTTTTAAGTCTTCTTTGTTTCTCAATAAAGTTGTCTCACGAGCACCAGTTCTGCTTCAACAAGCTTGTATTTAGAAACTCTATGTGCCAGAAAAAGTTCATCTACAGCTTCCTCTATCAGCAAAACAAAAATTTAGAAGCTGGTTTGGGTTTGTTTTGTTGTTCTTGTTTTTTTCACAGAAACAATGAGAGTCTTAGCATTGCCTGTGCTGAAGCAGTGGTCAGGGTAGTTCTATGCAGACTGGTGGCAAAGCTTTGGCAGTGATACAACTACATTGGCAGTGCCTATAGCTGGGATATCAGTTCAATGTACAGAAGCCTGCAGAAGGAACTGGGGCTTAATTCCAGCTTTGGACTGAAGTGTACACGAGGCTGAACCTCTGTCCTACAAGTGGTCAAAACAAAGTGTTTGAGGGTCTCGTATATCACAGCCTGTCCTTCCCTGCAGCAAGTGAAATGGTCACATACCTGTGCTCTGTCACCCCAGCAACAACTATGCTTTTCTCTTTTGAGAATAGTGCTTTCAAAAATTAAAAATGAAGTTCTCTGAGCTCCATTTCAAATCTGCTGCATGGCACCAACTGGAGATACTTCACTTGGGGTCGGTGAGGAACCTAATGGGGCTGCTTATCAGGGTTTGTAGGATCATGTGAATGAGCTGACTGTGCTTTGCATCCCCTTGAAGCAGAAAATAACTATGGTAGATCAAAGCTGCCTTCAACCTGTTAAGAAGGAAAGCATTTATGAACATGAAATGGCATGGGAAATGTCACAGTACTGTGGTGCAGCAGAGAGGTGTGAGCAATAGTCAGGAGACTGGTATTGAGAGGGCTGCAAGCAGAGTCTCTATATGGGCATATCTGTAGCCTTTGGTTACAAGAGGGTGGCATCTCCTTTTAATGAATGTTAGCAGTACATTGCTTTGAATTTCAGACTGTTAGCACTTAGTGTGCCAGCATGTTCCCCTTTTAGTACTTGGGTAACAACTAAGGAAGCCTGGCATGTGGTCGGGTCTGTTCTCTGCTCCATAAGTACATGTAGCTGTAATTGGTGCTGCTGGGAATGAGGAGTCTGAGCTGAAGGCAGAAGAGTCCCCATGGTTTTCATCAGTTCAATAGCCTTACAGAAAAGCTCTGTGGTCCTCATGCCAGGGCTCTTTGACAACCTCTGGGCTATATTCTTCCCTAGGATATCTTGACTAAATTTGCCTTTCTGTACCTTCTATGACAGAGGTCTTTGTGCAGCTGAGAGAATTACTGGGGGTTTGTACCTGCCACCATTTGCAGTGTGACAGACACAGGGAAGGTTAAGTTGGGAAGCTGTTGTTTTATTCTTGTGTTATCACCTAGGAATAATGAGCAAGTGGTTATGTTCCAATTGATTGATTTATTTTTCACTTGGGGAAAACATAACCCTAAGCAACTCTGAGCTACTTCAGTGCTACCAGTATGTATTCTTATCTGTCAGAGATGCTGTTCCCTGTCATAGCATGCACTGAAACACAAGACAAATAACATTCTTCTTTGAGGTAGTGGAGTGAATCTTTCTGGGAGATTGGAAGTTCCTTTCACTTTGTGATCTATTTGCTTTCAGAAGCCTTTACAATTCAGTTGTTCAGTCTGTTGCTAGGGGTTTTTTCCCCCCCTGATCTGTGATTAATAGATGTAGCTGTGAAAGTCAACTGTGTAAAGCCAGGCACTGCACTTCAATATGTATTGTGCTGCAGAATAGAATTTGTGAACGTGATGTCTCAGTTTCCTCAAGGTAATGGCACTTAAGGTCTGTAAAAGTGCACAGCTCTTCTGGGTCGTGGTCTCCTGCTTCTCATTTATTTGTTGCAAGAAACAGTTTAACCAGAATCTTTGAGTTTCATGCATTTTAAAGCTATAGAAGGGGTTTTATTTCTCTTGGCAACCCTTGCACTCACTGTGAATAAACTGACATAAAACAGGCAATAAAAAGTTCTTGTTTAAATCTTTAACTTCTGTATTAAAATACCTCGGAGAGCAAAACAGCAGAATGGTAACACACATCCAGCTCTTACAGGCAGTTTCTCTGCTTGATTGCACCTAAAAAGAAGTGAAAAGACCATGTCAAAAGAACACGAAGCTAGCAAAATCAAGCATATAATACCTGTATGAAACCTTGATTTGTGCATCACAACTTGATGCAGGTGTGTGGGGTGACCTCGGCTGTCTGCCAGCTGCTCACCCAGATGCTCTTCCACTGCTCCCCCTCAAAGGTCCCTTCCAACCCAAAGCATTCTGTAAGTTTCAGACAAGACCATTCCAGCAACTTCTAGAAATTAAAGTAGTCTTTATACTTTTTTAGAGAAAAAGGGGATGAGGAGTAGGCTTTAATTTGACACTTGTAAAAAAAAAAAAAGTAATCAAAAATAAATTACAACAAACAAAACCAATCCCAAACACAACCACAACGTAAAATCCCACACCCAAAACTCAGGTGGTTGCTCATTCCCTACAACCCTGCTGTAGATGCAGGCAGCCTCTGTAAAACCTTGAAGAAAAAAGTAGCATTTAGGGTGGGAAAGACTAGTTGAAGCAGTTATGAAGTTATATTTGCCCATGTATTTTTTCAACAGCTTTTAGGAAGAGGGCTGCCTTTCAGCTTTAAACTTCTTTATTTTCCTGTCCATCCCTCTTTTTCTCTTCTGCTTCAAAACTCTTTTGACATATTTCAGTGTGATAAAAGCCGGCCACAGACTCATCTTTGGAAGAGGGGTGGGAGGCAGCGTGGGCTAGGGTTGGGTCAATCCATTGTTCAGGCTTTTCAGTGGAGCTGGATAAAACAGTGAAATCAAGGTTGCAGGGAGAGAAGAGCAATGCCTTGTTTCCTTTCCTTTTCAGATTACCATTTCAGCTGCAGGCTAGAAAAACATGTTGAACAAAGAAAAATAGAGTAACTTCGTTTTTAATGATTTCAGATAATCCTTTCTCTGTACATGAAGGTAAAATAAAATGCCAATGACTCTTCTGTGTTTTTTTAAAAAAAGGATCTTTTAACCTTTTGTTCAACATTTTCTTGTTTGTTTGTTGTGGCTTCCCAAGGCTATTATGTATTAACAATATCTGCATTGTGCAAGTGCTTGCAGATCCTGTTATTAAGCCACACATTGGTGGCACTGGGAGGCCAGCTCAGGTTGCAGTGAGATGTGTTCTCCACATATTTAAGTGTTTCTAGAGATAGGGCTTGAAGAATGGTGGGGCAAGGGAGCTGTCAAGTGTTTGAAGATGTGAATTAAGTGACAATGAATGTTTAGAACATCAGAACCCATTTAACCCACGGGTTAAGGTAATATCAGGTATTTACTTTCAGAGAACTTGTTATATAAGTTTTGTCAAGCTCAACGTTCATTATCTTCCAATAAGAGCAGCTTATGGAGGAGGAAAGAGATGCTGCTGTCCACCCTCTAGCTTACAAACCATGCTGTGTGTGCTTAAAGCTTAGAACTACTTCTATACACAAGCTTAAGTGCATGTTCATTGTCTGTAGACTTTGGCTTAAAGTTTTCTGGGGAGTAGAGGAGCTGAGACTCTTCTTTAAAGAAAAGAAAATAAACCAAACAATCCATCCCCAAACAGCCTCCCTCCAATTGTTAGACATTTGGGGTAGATATTCAGTGACAGGCAGAACAGAGAAGTGTTGTAGTCCTGGAAAAGATAACAGGAGCTGGATACTTAGCTCTGTTTGTCTCTAACAACAATTTCTTGCAAACTATTGTCCATCAAGATGAGTTGCCTGTGGGTGAGTAGATACCAAATGTCCCTGACGCAGTTCTGAAGATCTTATTTGGTGGTACTTGGCTCTGTGGCTTTAGAATTCATCATGCCTTCAGCAGAAAGTAGCTTTGGGCTGAAGGAGAAATTAAAGGAGAGTCTACTGTTGCTCTAAACTTCTACTCACAAGCTGAATTATGGTTTCAATTTTTCATCTTCCAGGTCTTGCATGAGGGTACCAGTGGGCACCCCATCCCAAGCATATATGTTTTATTCCTTTGATCATTAATGTTTTCCAAAGCATATTTTGCTGCTTTTCCACCACTAGTTTTCCTCCTGCACCTGCAGCCCATCACCTCAGCCTTTCTTTCCTCTTGTGGTTTCCTGCCCAGGGAGGAAGCAGGACCTGTGACCCCTTGGCCAGTTGCAGCTGTGAATGGTGCCTGGAAACACAGAGGAGCTGTACCAGAGCCACCTTACTCACCAGGCCTAAGCTCAAATGATTAATTCTTACAAAAAGCACCAAAAAGAGATGAGGGTGTCTCTTAAATAGAGATGCTTTTCATGAATCACTGCAAAGATTTGCCAAGCTACATTTAAGGAGTGGATACAGAAATGCAAGACTCAATTCCACTAACTTTCAGGAGTTTGCTCTTTCTTAAACAATTTTTTTCAAGTAAATTGGTCGAACTGTTTTTGGCTCCTACTCAAAACACGTATTTTACAGCCTTTGGTCTCTCAGCTCAGATTTTAGTCATGTTGCTGATCAAAAAATCTGTTCTGAAGTCAGGACTGGAACATGTTACTAATCTAATAGAAGGCTGAAGTATTTACATAACACATACCAATGCTTCATATTATAACATTTCTTGAAGTAATTAGATTCAGTGTTTCTTTTTCCAAAAGCACATTTTTATGAGTTAAAAGTAATTTAGTGACTCCCAAAGCAGAAGGCTTTTGTGAATGCAGGAGAAAAATGGAATGGAACTAAGTGGTTTTTCTTACCAGTGGTTAATCCATTAGCAGAAATCTCTTAACAGGTTCAAAATTTACACTGCTGGGACCTGTGAGGCTTGTGTGTTTATTAGTTTTATCTTTTAATAGTTTGTTTACAGCTATGAAATGCTTTTTTATTGGACTATTACTGTTTCCCTAGATAGTGGACCTAGAATTGTACACATTACAAATAAGGCAACAAGCCTGTTCTTTGGAAATTGCAAAAGCCCACCTGAGCTTTACAGAAAGTGTTTTGTATTTATCTCTCTGCCTGCACAATTTTATAGCCTCTTGCAAGAAGAGGGGCAAAGATCCTGGGAAAAGCTGAGGTGGATTGTCCTGCTGATGGCTGAACCAGGTGGGCAGAGCTAGAGGCAGATAATAACTGAGGAGATGAGCCTGGTCCAGAGTCTGGCTGAGGGCAGCAGATGATGCAGCTGGAGAAGAGGCTGCAGCAGAGGTCCCAGGTCCATCTGGGAGACAGAGTTGGAGATGAGCTGGAATCTCCACACAGGAGATGAGCTGTCTGGAGTGTAGGGCTGAGGCTCTGCACAGGACTGCACAGGTCTGTGTGGATTGTTATTTAGGAATTCTTCTATAGGGAAGACAATGTGAATGCAAAACCGATTTAAATCAGGATGCAGTTGGATCAGCTGCTCTGATCTTCCAGCCTTGTGCTGCTGACAGGAGATGGTCCTGCCTCCCTCCTGCATTATCTCCTATTCACCCTGCATCCTTCTTGCTGCTTCTCAGTGCAAGACAACTTCACTTTTACACTGAGAATACTGCAGGCCATACTGAGACTCATGCTTGAAAACATGCAAAGCAGAAGGAAGGAAATCCATCTTTAAGGTGGATTGAGCAGAGCCATGTGCTCAAATCTGAATATTGGCAACATCACAGCCAAATTTTGAGTACCTTCCTGGAGCTCTGGTGTTCATCAGTCTTTCTAAAGAGGTTTTAACCATGAGGGTGAAATAACTTTACTGCAACAGGGAAGAAGATGGGACAGTGAGGCAGAGAGGAGGATGGGGAGGTGTGGAGAACCCCTTCCTCTGGTGCCAGGGACTGGCTTGTCTGCTTCCGAAAGACAGTCCTGAGGAAATTCTGTGGTTTTTTTTGCTCGCTCCATTGAACTGAGCTCTTCTTCCACCTCCACCTTCATGAGGTCAGGCAATCATTGTCAATCTTTTTCTGCAGATTCTTTTCACTTCCTGAAATTTTGAGAAGTTGATTCTTCATACAACAGAATTTTTTAATGACACTGTATTCATAGAAGGAAGTGACTATTAGTGTTATATGGAAGTGAATGCAGCAACATATAATTATTTTTAAATGGCATTAGAGAATACACACATGTAAATAAATCTATGTATTCATGTTCAAATATTAATGATTTATAGTTGAATATTTAGTCTTTCCTCAATTGCTAGACTTGGGTGACCTGTTGTACATGGTCGTCCTGAAACAATTACAGATATATACTGGAGAAAAAGCAAGAAATGTGCCCTTTCAAACCAAGATGGTACAAGCAACTCTTTTTCTTGGCCTGCTTTGCCAAAGGCATGCAAAGGCCACATGAATCTAAAGAAAATGAATGTTTTCCTGCACTCCTTTCCATAGTCTGTTGGTTCCATATGAGCACATGGTACTGGTGCTCTGCTTTCAGGCAGGGGCTGTGGAAAGATCTTGCTCAAGAGGCTGTCTGCTAATCGACAATAATATGTGCCAAGTGCTTGTATCAGCATAACAACATCAAACTTTAGCTAATTGCCAAGCTAATTGCCTCATGGATCACCTCTCTGCAGTGCATGCTCAGTTCCTATGAATTCTGCTTTTCTTCAGACACAAGTTTATTTCTGAACGCTTGCTGTAAACATAGGTACAATTAAATGAAAGTTTCTTAATGATAATGAAAAAATTCTCTCTGCTGTTTATGTTCTGCATTAAAGCCATAGCCAGAGCTGGGGGTCAGGTAGAATTGTTCTCTTGGGTGAGATCAAGGAGGACCATTGCTGCTCTTGTTTTTCTGCTTGCCTGTTCATTTTGTTGCCATGCTGTGAAATGTGCAGAGGGCTCTGCTTGCTGCACTCTTTGGGGAATTTTCACCTTGGAAAACACCTACTGGTGCAGGGACCTGAAGCATTGCTGCAGCCTGAGCTGTCCTGCTCTTGATCTGTGTCACTGTTCTCTCACATTGCACCCTGGAGGCCAGTAGCTTAATTGGGGGTGTGAGATTTTCTAGTGACCCGGCATGTGCAGAGTTAGAGGCAGAAGTTTCATCAACTAAATGTCTTTACTTTTGCTGCCTGTGAAGTTGTGATGATCCTCAGCCACTTCTCTTACTGTGCAATTACGTGGTCTGGGTAGTCTTGGGACTGAAATTGATCCTGTGGGCAGAAAAATGGTAAAGCATCATTTTATTAGACAATGAAGTGTGATGGGGTTGCGTGCAGCAGCCAGCCAGCCTTATTGTGTTCCTGTGGAGAATGAAACCATTACATTTTCCTTTTTGAAATCCACCTCTTCTTTGCTCCTCTGCCCCCAGCACTTGTAATACCAGTGTGTGTAGGTGCAAAGAAACTGTGCTCCTGACACTGCTCCCTCCACAGCCCAAGAGGTTTATTTCTTTGCCTGTCCTTGTCTCCTCTTTTATAGGTGCCCAGAGGGAGGTTGATGCCCCATCCCTGGAAACATTCCAGCTCAGGTTGGACAGGGCTCTGAGCAACCTGCTCTAGTTGCAGATGTCACTGCTCAGTGCAGGGGGGTTGGACCAGATGAAAGATCCCTTCCAACCCACACCAGTCTATGATGCAGGCTATTGGGATGAGGCTTGGGTGCAGGTTATCTGATGGCTTGGCTGCACCTCTTCTGTGAAGAGTGACAGTCTCAAAGGTAGCAGCTCTGCTCTGCCACACCTTGGAATCTGCAGGGGACTGCTGACAACAGGCAACCTCGTTTGGATTTTCTGCCATTGGTGTGGTCTAACTTGGAGAACAATTTGCATGACTAAGTTTGGTGTGGATGGTTTTCAGGTGATACAGTGATTCAGCTCTTGGCCCTTCTGAGTGGGCTGGGTCCAAGACACCCTTAGGAAGCAGGTTTATGGGAGCAGCTGTCCTCTTGACTTGACACTGCCAATCTTTTGATAGAGAAAGCTACTAGGGGAGAGTCCTTGTGAGGCACAGACCACCCCAGACTCTCACCTGGTCACTGGGGCAGCATTCCTGAAGGAGCTAGCAGAGCAGTGATTACTACAAGCTGCAAGTGAATAAATTACTCTGATCTCTTCTGGTACTTAACAATTCAGGGAAGGATTCAGCTCCTCTGTGGCCACAGACCCAATTTTTAGGCAAACCCATAAGCTACTCAGCAAAGCTCCTTCTGTATTCAAAGCAAAACTTGATGTAGAATGACTTCTCTGGAGGCATCTAAGCTGCTTCCTTGATAATAGAGGGTGCCTGTCTGATTAGCTTAGGCTGGAAGCCTGCTTTTCAAATGGCTGGAATTTAAATTAAATTAATTGTTTTCTAGGCTTCACACTTTCTTGCAAAGGTAGTTTGCTGACAGCTTAAGGACTTGGGATAAAAGCTGCAGGTTGCAGTATGGAGATTTAGTCCAGAGCAGGTTAGTAGGAAGTAAAGAGATGGAAAGATATTGTGTGCTAGGTCTCTTAAAATAGTATATGACATATCTGAACTAGCTTTGCTGCTTTGGACTTCTGAGGAAGATGTGACTTTGTGTATATATATATATTAAAAAAAAATAATCTAGCTGGCAATTCTCAGAAAACTCACTTTTTATATAATATAAAAAACCCCTCAGATTAAGATAGGAAGATAAATGGAAATATTATAAGCATTATAGACTTAGCCAGCAACAAAATTCTAACCATGCTTGTTGAATCCCTGACTTTTAATAATGAAATATTAGCTTGCACTGTATATCATTTATAGGAAGCTTCTCTTAACTAGTGTGAGTGTGATGATGGTTGAAGTATTATTTATGGGAACCTAATTTTTAATGATTGAGCAGTTTGATCAGAGTAATAAATGGGTTAGTTTTGAAATAAGTAAATCTGCTACACACATAGTGATGGTTGGTCTGGTACCTGTCACTCATTCCCTATGCCATGGCCTCCACCCTGCTCTTCACTATGCAGGGAACCCTTAAACCCAACTCTTGCTATTATATTCTTGAAGCAGATGGTGTGGAAACCCTCTCTGCTGCTCCCTTCCCTTTCAGGGGAGGGTTTGCTGATGTAATTCTTCTGGGGACAAGGCAGCTTTGTGCTGCCCTCCTCTCAAGAGTTAGGGTAGAACAATCACTGATGGGTTGCATGTGGTATCAGAAGTTGTGTGGGTGTGTGTTGTGTGTACCTTTCAAACCACCCTTCTGAGGCTTAATTTCCATTTATTCAAGCGTATCAGTATCAACAAGGAAAAGCCAGGTCTGCAAATAGAGTGTCAAGGACACTGATATGGCCAACAAAGCTTGGGCCTAGGAACTGGGTGGCTGTAGCAGGCAGTCTGTTTTGGATGCCTGCTAAAGAGAAGTTGGAGTTCTACTTCTGTTTTACTTACATGACTGAAAAAGGAGCAGCTGGCTTGGGGAGGGGGTGCTTTGGAGCACCAAAAGTTGTCATTTTTACCTGGGTGCTTTTTAGTTTAGTTTTTTGTTGTTGTTGTTTTAGAGACCTTGACTAATTCAGCTCTCAGAACTCCAACACAAATTGTGGTCTGGAAAGGATAAAGTGTAAAATCTAGCCAGAAGTAACATATGAAATGTAGGTAAATGGAAGTAAATACCCAAGATATATGAAAATAGGGAACAGCAATGCTCTCAACTCCTTTGGGAGGCTGCGTAGTTACCACATGGAACAAGAGTGCTAAAAGCCCCAGTACTGATATGAAACTGGTATTTAGGACACTGGCTGATGAGAAACTGTTCAAGCAGCACAGCTCATTTCCCCCTTCAGGCTGGAAGGGAAGGAGCAGATCTTGATCTCAACAGCCAGGGCAGCTTTGCTAAATCTTTGCTGCACTGTCAAAAGATCTATTTCCTTGCTCTGTCTATTGTAGCGTGGCCTCCAGATCTTCACAGCACAGATAAAGCACAGCTCTGGATTCCTTTAGCACAACTAAATAGCTTTAAAACTTTGCAGGAGAGGGAAGAGAGAAATCCAAGAAGCAGATTAACCACTGATGGTACAAGGAGTGACTTAGAAAACAAAGTCGTGTCATTTGTGGGTCACAGCCCCAGTCATCTGGGATGTCTGCCAGGGAATCAAATGGGATGCAGTGGTTTGGATGCCTTCTCCAACTGCTGTTCCACACTGTGGTGTCTTCTCAGGAGAGGGAGTGGAAAGGAATGAAGGCAAATCCACCAAGAAAATAAATGATGGTGGAAATACCATGAAGATCAGAAATATCTTTAAGATGGAAAGGAAAATCTCTCAGTGTTGCTTTAAGTCCCAGGAATGCTGTTGGAAGCAGAAGTCTGTCATCATCACACATGTATGACAAAACTGTCTAGTGTTAATTCTTTTGCAGCATGTTTTGAACACTGTTACCCCAAACTTCATTTTGTTGTGTAATAGTATCTATCTATTTTTCTTGTTGTTCTGGTGTTGGTTGAATTGCTGTCAAGACTGGCTGCGGTAATACAGAGAATCACATCCCACTGGAGAATCATACTTCAGGAGTGTGCAAAATGAGACCAATAAATCAAATTAATACAAAGAGAAATGAAATCTGATCAGCAGCACTGTTTGGACAAGAGGGGAATTAGAGCATTAAAAATGTCTTGCTGTTGAAATTCTATTATTTGCTTTAAGAAAACCTAACTAAATAAGCACACAAAGAGAAAATTCTCCTTTAAAAATGGAACTACACCTGGAGGCAGGGATGCTTTTGGCTTTTGTGGTTCTAGGGACTACAAGTTAGTGTGTGAAGGAAACACACAGGAGCAGGTGTATTAATGGGGATCTTTCAGAGCCTTCACATTCTCCTTTCCTGCTCCAGCCTCTTCACCATGTTTTAACTTTGCAGGTGTCTTGACCAGATGCTTCTTCACCTCTAAATTTTGCATAATTACAAGTTGCACTGAAAAGTTCTATCATATGGTAGTTTAATATTACATTTTTCCTGGCCATCTCACAGAAGATGGACCTGCTGCTGTTAGCTGACTGTATCTAATTGGCAGAGGATCCTGATTTACCATGTTACTGTCTGCAGGCAGCCTGGGGAAAGTAGCAGCTAGTGCCAAGGAGCCTGCTGTGCTCAACCTGAGCCTGCTCACTAAGCTGCCTTTTCCAGAGTTTAGGTGCCTCGGGCTCCCTTAGTCCTCCAAGGAGAGAAAGAGATTCTCCTGAGAGTGATTCAGTCTTTAGGAGCTCTAACTTACTTTTGAGGTTGCAGGGGGAGCCTCAGGGTTCCTCCTTGAGGCACCTCAGCTAGGTTCCTAAAACTAGATGGTAGAGGTTTCTCCTGTGTTTCTAAGGAAAACAGTGTATTTCCTCTGAGTTCAGAGCTGCTTGAAATAGATGAAGTTAAAGCTCAAAATAATAATACTTTTTTTTTTTCCCCTGTGCCTGGAATTTATTGGATGTATTTAGATATTTCATCTGTGATGTGAAGTCACTTTAACACAAAATGAGTATATATTGGGAAATATAAAATAGCATAAACCAAGACAATGCTCTGTCACAGAGGAGACTCTTCCTTTTGTCAGTGTTCAGTCAGGGTAAATCTTGAAGTGCACAGAAAGCATCTGAATAACCAAGAATGAACAAGTTTGAAATTAAGTGTTCCAAAGGATGTTTCCAAAGGCAGGACCTGCCAAGTTCTTGTGGGGTCCACACTCACTGGCAGCCACAGTCTCAGGGGTTCTTTACTACTGGAAATCCTGTGTGCTGGGGACCCCTTTGCCACCCTTGTAACTGCTCCTCACCTCTGGATTCACAGCCAGAAGGCTCAGGATCAATACTGTTATGGAAGTGAGTATCAGGCTAAAGGACAATCACGTAGTGAGGAGGAAAAAGTTTCAAACCAAACAAACCCAAGAAGTCCCCAGGCAGTGCTTGGTTAATCTGTGGACCTCCCTGCTGGGGAATGCTGAGGGTGCTGAAGGTTTAAACTGATTAAACAGAAAACTTCTGTTTATGAACATAGAGAAAGCACAGCTTGTCAACAGGCACCTGAGCTGATGGTGCTTGGGTATCTAGTACCACAGCTTAATTTGTTCTTGATCATTTTTTGTCTTTTTTTAGTATCTCTTTTTGGGCAATGATGGAGTTATGATGCAGAGAGGTATACAGGGCACTGGTATATAGGGCACTTAGGGTTTCGTGACCTTTGGATTTAGGATCCATGAGACATTTCTGAAATGAGAAAAAATCAGAGGTTCTAATTCTCTTGGCTTCAGTGACAGATACAAAAGCATATGGATGCCTGAGGTCTAAATTCATCACTGCTCCTGTGAAACTTGGTTGTGTTAGGAACAGAGTCAACAAGAGCACAAGTATGGAGAACCAGGAGGACAGAGCTCCAGCTTTGCTGGAGTGAGTAGGAGTTTTGTCTTTGACTTCTGTGGAACTAGAATTTTACTTAATGCTCTTGTTCTCCCTTTCTCACACAAGAGCCAGAGGATACAGAACTGAAATAACAAGTTATGCCTTTGAGCTGTTACACAGAAGTATTACTTTATGCAATTGATTTCTCCAAGTTTATGCTTGGGAAAAGTATTTGACTGTAAACTGCAATTAAAAATTTTTTCAGTCTTGCTGAGACAAATTTCTGTAAATAATGTGCCTTTTTCTACTGCAGGGCAGAAGGAGATTGCCTGGGGATAGGGAGATGGTGTTGCAGATCTGATTGCTGTAGATGGCTGGTTTTTCACAACTTCCTCCAGTGCGTGTGGTGGAGGATGGCAGATTGGGTGGCTATTTGGTTTAATTTGATATGGTCTTCAGTTAAAATAGACTTCCTGAAAAACACCCAAACTCTCCTACATGTCGAAAAGGGAAAATGCTAAAGTAACTGCTGTTGTATCTGGTGACAAATTAAATGTTACCATGGCTACCCTGGTCTGTTTACAGCAATAATAATAAATATTTTTGATTCACACTATGCTTTTCATCTCAAAGGATCCCCAGGTGGTTTACAAATGACATAGAAGGGTTTCTCTACATGGTGCTGAACTGTGGCCACAAGAACTGCCCGACACCCTCCACTGCTGCTGCCTGTCAGTGGGAGGCAGAAATGTCCTGTACCCAGGAATCTGTAGGGATAGTTGGGGAAAGCAGAATGTAAATGGCAGACCTGAAATTTAGCCAAGAGCAGCTAACAGCAAAATGTAAAGAATCAGATAGGATCAGGCATCCAGTTCCTGATACCGTTTGGTAAGTCTTTGGGCACCTGGATTAAAGTTTTACTAGAGCTGGGAATAAATTGTTTATTCCTTGAAAAACCTGCAGGTCAAAGCCTTTCCCTTTTCATGCTGAGGTGAGTACCTCTGCAGTTCTGAAGGGAGGGAGAATCCTCCTGCAAAGAGCCAATTTAGGGCCCTCTCCAGGAGATCCAGCTTCTGACCTTATTTGATCTCTTCACCCTGCTGAGTGCCTTCACTCTTCCTGGGGGAATGGTTCACTTTGACCTGAATAAGCTGATGAAATTATCACAATTACTTGAACAAGGTATCGTTGCAAGGTAACTCAGGTATGCACAGCCAGGGAATGGTTGGGTTTTCTCTCTAGCAGCCTGTACAAAGGCTGAAGATCCAGGGAAGGAGATCAGAAATGAGCAGTGTGGCAGTAACTTGGTAATCTGGACATTCTCCTGTGAAGAGAGATTCTAACACAGCAATCCTGCTTCCTGCATTAGTCCACGCCAGGGAGCAAGCAAGACTCTGTCTGCCTGTCTTTTTTTGGAAGAAAGTTTCTTCTGGAACTAAAACACTTGACTGAAACTTCATTATCATCACTTGTATCTTCCTACAATTTTTCTTCATGAATCAATGCTTTATGGCTTAAGGGGAAAAAAATAGTGTCTCAAATAAATATAAAACCCCACACAAAACCAAAATCCAAGCCCTGACAGTTCCAATATTTACCTTTCCTTTAGATAAGACTTAACTTTTGCTTTCTAGCTGCAGTGTGATTAATTCTCTATGCTTCTGCTTTCTCAGGCAGAGCGTCAGTGCTTCTGTGACCTATATAACCAGTGACAGGGAAAATGATTCCTTATAAACACTTTAATACTCAGACTCTTTTGACATTGTTTAGGAGAAGCAGCTACGTGATGGAGTCCAGTAAACTGTTTGAGAATTCTTTATTGCAGTGGCTAAGCTGTGTCTACAAGTCTGAGGTCAAAAGTAATTGTAGGTGCAAGTGATGGGAATGTTATCTCCAGGTATTTTTATTCTTATTTCATACTTCAGTCTTAAAGGCCAAGAAATCTGGAAGTCCAAGTCCTCCTTCCTGTAAAAAAAACAAAACAAAACAAACCCCAACAAACCTTCAGTATTAACAGCTTTTTTGTTAATAATTTTTTTTGTTAATAAATTTGCTTTGCTTTACTGAGCATCCAAGTCGTTAAAAAAATTGTTAACAAAAAAGGGTTATTTGGTTGAGGCTCTTTGAAACGAACTACTGAGTTCAGTCCTGACTCTTGCATCCTCTGAAGAGAAGGGATTTTAAAACTAACTTTTCTATCTGTATTCAACTTTTGCTGAGCAGCCAAGGTAGGGTTGAGGTTTACATCCTAAACACTGAGCAGGTTTCCTGATATTTTGTAAACCTTTTGGTGTGTGCTGGACAAGCTTTGAGCCAACTGCACCTTGGCTATTATTTTGATGGCAGTCTTCCTGAAACTCAGTGTTTCCATGAGGTTTCCACTCAGAGCAATGCATGAACGTGATGAATTTACCTAGAATTTACTTTTATGCTTAGGAACCTGGATAATTTGAGCACTTTAGCATGTTTCTGTATTAATGCACATGACAGGCACAAGGATTGCATGTGAGCTGGAATAATTAAGATATTGATGGTGTTTTCTTGGATACCTAGTTATAAATTCTTGTCTGGCTGCTGCCCTTCTGTGAAAACTTTGCCAGCCTTGACTCTAAATTTTGCCTTTTCATAGGGCAGGGATGGTTTGCCTGCCTTTTCCAGATTTCTGTAAGCACTCTGAATCCCATGTTTAAACATCATTGGGTAAAAACTGCAGAGAGGAGTTTACAGACCACATGAACCACCAGGAGGAGGAAGAGCTGGGCAGATTTTTGTGTGTGTGCGTTGTGCTCAGATTAAGATCATTACTGCTTCGTTACTTTTGTTGTTTTCCCCACAGTCACTTCTGTTCTTACTTGCTGACAATCTCCTGCGTCCTCTCGCCAGTTGTTTCCATTAGTAGGTGATTGATGGGGTGCGGTAATCTTGCGTTGATTCCCTGTATCTCAAACGATTAACACACGCTGCCTGTATTGGGAGGGCTGAAAGCTGAGCGCGATTGCCACAAGTCAGAACTCCCCACGAGCAAGGGGGGAGGCTCAGAAGCAGGGGCTGCAGCAAAGCGGGGAACACGAGGAGCCTCAGCGCTACATCGCAGCAAAATCCAACCCTTCAGCTCTTCGTGTGCGAGTCCTGCGCGGCTTTGACAGACACGGACTGTGCCTTGCGCTAACTGAGCGCGGGTTTAGACGCCCAGTTGTTGAAGTCGGAGCGGGCTCGGCGGGGGGAGGAGAAAGTGCCGGTGCTGGGCGCTGGGTGCTGCCTCTCGCCTTCGCTGCCCGCGCCGGGAGATGGGTGTGCGGGCTGGCACAGGCGAGGGCAGCTGAGAGGCAGCTCAGGAGCTCTGCTTCCACCCAGCGAGAGAAAGGCTTCTGCTGGAAGTCCGAGCTGGCAGGATCATGACGGAGCCAAGCAGCAGAAAGGAAGGATTTAAAAAATGCCGGAGTGCTACTTTCAGCATCGATGGCTACAGCTTTACGATCGGTGAGCAGGGTTTAATTCCTCTTCTTGCCTGTTTTCTCCTCCTTTCTTCTCTCCCTTTGAAGCTCCAGCATGTACAGGTAGAAGACAGCTGTTGACAGCTGTCAGTATACGGCTTTGAAATATATAGATGCCCTGCAACTTTTGCCTAGGTTGCTTTTCCATTCTGCCTTCTCTATTTTCTTCTGCCTGAGAAATTTGCCTGTGATCAGCAGCCCCTCGAAATCCTTTCACCGGGCTCGGCTCGACTTCACAGAGACATTTGCAGAACTTTTGTTTCGAAACCTTATCTCGGGAAAGCCTGAGCTTCAGGATTGCAGGTTTCCAACTTGTTAGCTGTGTTTTCCTTCCGATGAGCCCAGAGCATAACCCTGGGGATCCCTGGCTTTGTTTCCATTATTTCTTTGTTCTTTTGGACAGCGTTTCCAAATTCTGCAACCTTTTGCCTTTCCTCGGTGTGCATATGTACAGATGTAACAGTTCGTGTTGCCTGTCAAACACCAAAAGATAAATTGCTGTGGCAGTAAAAGATGCGAGGAGAGATTAGGGTGTTTGGGGACTGGTTGTTGCAGCTGTCTGAAGAGTGCAGTTCCCTGTTTGTGTTCAGTAGTTGAGGGAAAAGTGAGGCTTTCACCAAGTGACAGCTATCCAGGTGTATTTCCAAGAGAGACTTGCTGTGCAGAAGTTGAAATCTGAGGATACCCTGAGCAGGCTGCTCTGCTAAACTGCCTATTGCTAGGCTATGTTATATAAATCCCTATTGATCTTAGAAATAAAGCAAGCTTACATCTCATTTTAATTTTTAGGTAAAATCTGAACTAATATATATGCATAAATTGTAGTAATAAAGCAATGCAAATTTTTCTTGAATATCTTTAAGAGGACTGAGATTTTGCTTCCTTGCAGCTGTGAAATGAGGAAAGTTTTTCCTGATTTATTCTGGTATAATTGGGTCACATTTTCATCTAATTAGATGGATACAGGCTTTTTATTGGTGTGGGAGGAAGTACCTGTTTATTCCTCTGCTTTATGGAGAACTTGTTTTGCAATCTTTAACATTGTGCAGACATTAAACTTGCTGAAAAAAATTGGAGGTGGAAATGTGTTATTAAAATAGCTCCATGTAGTCATCTATTATTGTACATACAGCATTCTAAAGGTGAAACTGCCAGGCAAATGCTACTTTTCAAATTTCTTTAATGGGAAGGTGGTAGTGTTGCCACAGGTTGCAACATGCTCACTTTTGACCTCTTCATCTCCCCCCTTTTCAGCATCCTTACTGTTTGTGTCAGTCTGGAGGATTAATGTTTCCCTTTGGGGCCTGGGCATGTTACCTGAAGACACTGAACATTTATCACTGTACATAATCATTTTGGTTCCTGAAGAAACCACCAGGATTGCTGTATTTGTTGCTCTGCCATCCTTACTGCTACTTGTGCTCACAAAGCTACTAGACCAAATTTTGGGTGAAATGACTCAGGTTTAGAATTGCAGCAGCTTCTGCTTCTTAGGACAGTTGTTGCATAGGAGTTTCTGTGCTATTTTCTTCTATCTGTTGCACACGACCAGCGTATTGATTCTGTGATCTGTGCATTATATAACATTTATTTTTATATCTGGGCAAATGTGCATTGGATTGACTCATGTAACCACAAAAACTCCGTAAACATGAGCTCTAGTATTAGCAGCACTGTGTGCTAGACAGACCTCAGTGATTCATGTCTTTATTCATCTTTGTACTGAAGAAAATGAATGCATCCAAAAGATCCTACAGCAACATCAGTGTGTCAGGGATAGACAAACTTTTTTTCCATCATCTAAGGCTTCTGTGCGGGTATATAGGTGTTTTTTTTGAGTGCAGGTATCTAGTTTTGAGTGCAAATTTTTAAGAAGTTCCTAGGAAAGGCTGAGCTGCTGCATCTGCTGTTGAAGGGCCAGCTGGGAGAGAAGGCAGATTTTCTCGAGGAACAGAATAATATCAGGTTGAGAAAAATGAGTTTCCACCTAGGTGCAAAAGAAAATATTTTATGTTGATTCACCCTCATACTAACTGCTAAGAAAAGATGATCTTCAGAGTGTTTGGAGAAGATCTCTTACAATGAGACCTAATGAAAAATTTGCCAGAAGACCTGGGCCTGACATTAAACATGGAAGCACTTGGGCATGGAAAATGGTTGGTGCAAGAAGAGCTCCTTGCTGATGGTTGCAGTTAGCCTCGTGCCTCTGAAGATGGTGAGCACCCAACACAGCAGCACAACCTAGAGCAGCTTCTCTACTGCTTGAATTTTCTACTTGGTTGCTTACTGCTGGTGAGACAGGAGAGCTGAGGGAACTCTGCACTCCCCAAGGACTTCACAGATCCCTGTGGATGTGCCATACCAAAAAGGCAAATGTATGCCAGCACTTCATGGCTTTCTTCTGTATGAAAAAACAAGGTATTTGCAAATATCTTTCTTCCAGATACCACCCTTTTGGCAGAGACCCCGAGGTGTGCAGCTTTATGCCCCTTGAGAAACTGTGACTTTGAACGTTCTGTTTTTGTGGACTCTTTTCACTGGCCACATGATGTAAAGGGATGAAAGTGGAGCCAAAGGGTGAGCCATTCAGTGGGACCATTCAAGGCAGGAATCATGCAGTTGAGTTCACTCTAGAAAGTTGGATGTATCTCGGATGAAAGCTTCAAGATCTTGATTTGCCATGGTCTATGTCAGCAAGTTCCAGAGTCCAGGAAATCTTGTATACACAATTTACTGTGTTTGAGCTCTTGGTACTTTGGCTAAATTTTCCTCTACTGAAAGTAAAAGAGAACAGAATGGAAGCATCTATTTATTTATTTTGTCCTCTGCCTTGTCTCATCACTCCTGTGCAAATGAAAGGCTATTAAATCAGGGTGCCAGCAAGTTACTTACTGGCTTTGCTGCTGTAATTGACTGACTAAAGGTGCAAACCAGAGAAGCATCCAGTGTTTTTAAACCTGGGAAAATGGTAAACACAAATATTAAAAAGTTTTTTTTTTCTTTTCTGCATTTATCACTTCTCTGTGACCAAGAGCTAAACTTTATTAAAGCTTCCACTGTCTGCTTTTCATATGCAGAAGCACCTGGCAACACTGTTTTGCCCTGTCTAACATATATAATGAATTCATTTTTATGGATTAGAATGAAATGAAGTGATGGGGAGTTCTGCTGTAACTCAGGTGTTACTGGAGAGGAGGGATGTGACATTAAAACACTCAGTCTAGCTCACAGTAGTTGTTGCTAAATCTTGCAGGGAAGTTTCTTTGAGGGGACATTGTCTCTGCTTTGTGTGCAAAAGTTCTCCCTCCAGTTATTACTGAAGATAATTGGAGGTGCTTTTGGAGCTTTGTTTTGAAATAATTCTTGAAGAGTGTCATTTTCTTTATGTGGTGGAGTTTCTTTTATTGCAGTTCACTACCTGGAACCTATTTCAACATCCCTTTCAGCTTCCCAGGTAGAACAGCCATTGTAGTTCTTGCTGGTCCCTCTGACACATCACTTCAGAAATGTCTTTTAGTCCAAGAAAATGTGGCTTGAGGAGGTGCATGTGCTGTGCTGGCCTGAGCTGGGGTGGTGAAGACTGGAAGCAAACTCAATACTGAACACTGCTTTATTAGGATAAGGAAAACCACCTTTAGATATGTCACATGTTTAACTTTTAAAGATAATGCTGCTGTGGATTTTCTGTTACTCTCTCTTGAGAGTATTCCATTAGGAGTGGAATAGACAGGAATAGGGGTTGTAAAAATTATTCTAGAAAGAAACAAGAAAAGAAGAGCAGTTTTATTTATTTATTACTCTATTTTGGCCAGAGAGCTGTGTCCATTGCATCAATTGACTGTTCTTGTGCATTGATTTTCAGCCTTATTGGAGTTTGCTGTTCCTCTGAGGAGCCAGTGGCACAGACAGGCAGGTTTCAGCCCCCGTAGGGTTCTGCACAGAGCATTTGCATGGGGATTTATTTAACTCTGTCCTCAGCTGCTTAGAATAAAAAGTGTCATTCTGACTTAAAGCACAGGGTAATGATAAGGTGCTGATATCTCTCCCTAGCTCTGGGTGTCACCTGCAGGCTCCCTTCACAGGAGGGCTGGGGGAAGTGTCTGGCTGGGGGATCAGTCTGCTCTTGGGGTGAGGAGGAGGCATCTCTGCCTGCACATGACCAGTGCTTGTGGCAGAAAGGTGAAGGGGGGATGCACAGCCCTCACTCCTGCTGGGTATTGCTGCCTCTCCTTGTTTTTGTAGCTAAACTCTGTCATTTTCTTGGTTATGACATAATACGAGTTAAAAACAACACCCCTGAAACTTTGTGCTTTTTTTTCCCCTCTCTCCTCTCCCTATAGACCTTTCAGAAAGGATATTTTTATAATAAGAGCTGATAGGAAACACTGATGATTCCTGTGTATACAGTGGAACACTGTTGTCTGAAATCTAGGATCTGGGGAATCTAAGTTTATAAATGTAATACAAATATGAAGCTTGCCATAGGATGTGAGATTTTTTTATGTAATTTAAGGAAGTCTGAGATAGATACAATAGACTCTAAAGAATTAAAATACTTTCCAACATAGTCTTACCCCTAATGAATTCGCCTAAATAAAGCTGTCAGCAAACAGATTCTGAAATAAAGCTCTAAAAAGTTGAGATTTTTTGTTTGTTGTTGTTGTTTTTCTGCTCCCTCCATTACAAAGTTGTGTTTTAGCTTCAAATCACCCTGGTCCTGTCTGCTCTGCCTGAAATATACCTGAAAGGAGCTGCTTGTTAGTATGTGTATTGGTGACATACCCACCTGGCCCTTTGTTTGGGGTGGATGGTCTCTGCCACAGGAATGGGTGATGGGAATTACTGCTGTTGGTTCTTAACCTGTAGCTGCTTCTAGAAAATGGGTGATTTCTGTGACACCTACAGGGTCTGTTGCGTGGACATCTTTGATGTTGCAGGGGTGGACTGCTTTGAGCTCAGGAAAAGATCTTTGAAAGTGACACAAGTGACAGTTGTTGTGTGGCAGAAAACCTGGCAATGTTCTCATGGATCTCTGCCCGTTTGCCTCTGTGGATGTTCTACCTTATCACTGCTACTTGCTGTTCACAGCTCTGCTGCCTCTGCCTTGGCATCCAGACACCCAGAGAGTGTTTGGGACCATCCCCACCTCTGTCAGAGGTGTTTGGAGTGAGAGGTGGCCGTGCAGGATTGCACACCAGGTTGAGCAGCAGCTCACAAAGGATAAGATTCAGATTGCTGGGCCCTGGGGCAGGGTCACATCCAAAGTGCTGTTTTCCTTCCTCCTCTGGATTTTTATTTCTTAAGGAGGCTATGAACAGTAGGGAAGCCATGAACAGTAAAACCATTGCAGTATGTTTTGATTTGTGAATGGGAATCTCTGTTCTCTGCAGCTGAATTCCAAACATGGGGAAAAAAAACTCCGAAGCCCTGTGTGAAGAGAGATTTTAATGGATAAAACCATTACCATCACTGTCAGAAGGGTTCCTTTAATTATTTAATGTGATTGATTTATTTATAAATTATTTTTTCTAAGGCTGACAAATTTCATTTGTCCAGGTCTTGATGCTCAGCCACCTCTGAATCTAGTTTCAGGACTAATGATGTTAAGTGGTCTAAACCCTTCAATAGGAATAAGATTCACTAATGGGAAGTAGCTGTGAAAACTGGGCTTGTGACACAACAGAGCCATCAGCACAAGGTGAAAATAGGGCAGAAGATGGAGACGACCTGTCTGAAGATGGGGACATCTATTCTATTTGTGCTGGATCCCACCATGCCAAGGGGCCCCATCTTACCCTGGTGAGAAATAGCATTGCTTCTGCTTTTGTTTTCTTCTCTTTCTGGTCTTTGGCCAACTACTCCTGCTCCCAGTGCCTTCTGAATTGATGCAGTGAGATTAATTACAAATGCCAGTTTTTCTAGAATACTCATAGTTCAAAAGAAGTATTAACAGGCATGAACTCTACAGTTTGAGCTCAGTTTTAGTCAGGCTTGTTCCTGAGCAGGCAGGCTCTGACTGGGAGCAGCCTTCCCTCCTTTGTAGCCCCAGCCAGCTCCCTCTCCCCCACTGAAAGCCAGAGATCTACATCCTCCTCCTTGCAGCAGCAGTACAAAGAGGACCAGTCTAGGAGCTTTCAGAGCTAATTGCCTTTCAGGATTTACATCTCTGTTACAGATCTGCTATTTTAAACCCTTGTGCTGTACTAATTGATCTGTTTGCCTTACACAGTGTAAATGCAAGCTCATTTTTCCAAGTTCTGTGGATCTGCAGGAGTAAGAAATAAAAAAAGCTCCTGGATGTATCCTGTACTTCCTTGTGTACTAGTGCAAACCAAAGCAAGAGGCAGCATCCTGCCTAGTGGTAAATCTGCATCACTCTACTACAGCTGGGAGAACTGGAGGGACTTAACTGAGCAAAGGATTTGTCCTGGATGGTCTTTTCCAGTTCAAGTGAATGGAGCTGCAGGTCAGAGGAGGAGATGCCCTACGCCAAGGCATCCACATCAAGGAGTGCAAATCACGCAGCTTTTCCACAGCTCATTTCCAAAACTTGATCAAGATGACACTGATTTGATTTTGCTCTCAGCTTCTCCCTGCCTGGTGGCAGAGCTTGTGTCTAGTGATTCTGTTGAAACTCACTCCCAGATTTCAGATTTCCCAGCTTTTCAGGCCTGAGAGCTTTACCTTGTGCCTACAGCAGCCTGGTGCTGTGGCTGTGTGCGAAGTTGGAAGCGTGGTGTGGGGAAAGTTGTAGTAATTACTGAACAGATGCACTTAATGAAGTCTCTGCTGCTTCCCAGCTGGTGAGTTGAGCTGTGCACTGGGACAAAGTGACAGCAGTTGCTTGGGTCGTTGTGTGACATCATATCCTCCCCTTGTTGTCATAGCAGCTGCAATCAGCCCCCCGAATGTTTCCCTCAGGAAGGTGCAAACATCATCCCTCTCCATTAAATGCATGGTGCTCAGTCTCTTGCTGCTGATTGACACTGCATCTGCTTTCTGCTGATTTACTGACCTTTCCAAATCTCCCCTCATCTCACCCTTCTCACTGTGATCTCGAGCAATGAGACCTGTCAAATGGGGTCTTACTGAGAGAGAGGGTAGACAACTTGCTCAGCCAGTACCATTTAATCCAGTTTCAGCTTCAAGAGCCTCTTCTGTGTTCATTAGGTCTACAGCCAGTTTATACTGGTCAGAGGTGAGGATAAGAAGGCTTTTTGGATTCAGGTTGCACATCCTTTCTCTTTTAGTGCTGACAGTGAATGCTCATTAGGAGGGAAAGCTTTCCAAAATGAAATTAAGGGAGTGGAGCATCTCCCTTAGGAGGAGAGGCTGAGAGAGCTGGGGCTCTTTAGCCTGGAGGAGACTGAGGAGGGACCTCATCAATGTCTATCAATATGTTAAAGGTGAGTGTAGGGAGGATGGAGTCAGACTCTTCCCATGACAGGACAAGAGGCAACAGGAGTCAGCTGGAGCACAAGAGGTTTAGGGTAAACACAAGGAAAAAACTGTTTCACAGTGAGGGTGACAGAGCCTGGAAGGGGCTGCCCAGGGAGGTTGTGGAGTCTCCTGCTCTGGAGACATTCCAGACCCACCTGGCTCTGTTCCTGGGTGACTTGGTCTAGGTGATCCTGCTCTGGCAGCGGGGTTGGACTAGATGATCTAGGTCCCTTCCAACCCCTAACATTCTGTGATTCTGTGAAATGTTGTAAGTTCCTTCCCTGCACACATGGGTAGCTGCAGTCCTTGCAGTCCCCCCATGTGGCAAGCTGATTGCTTTTTATGGACTCACTTTTTCACATTCTTTTTCCTTTTGATTTCTGGGTCTTCTACTCTCAAACTACAGTAATGGATCTTGTCCCAAAATGTATACTGATGTTTTCCTCTTTATCTTTTCCCTGCTTATTTTGTGATTCACAAGTGCCAATGTGGTTTGGTTTGAATGACAAGTGAAAACGAAGCTTTCTTGCTCTAGTTCCACCACACAGCTCAGTACATACAGAAAATTTCCAAAGATTTCTTTCTATAGCTAGTTTGAGTAGAGCAGGTTATTAAACCACTTTGCCAACAGACTTGAAGTAAAAATTATAAATATGTTAACTTGCTCTGAAACTACTTACAGCAAAATGTTCCTCTGCTTAGAACACTGAGTTGGAGTTGTTTTTTTATGATTCCTATGGATCATAGAA
Source organism: Ceyx cyanopectus (assembly GCA_013401355.1). Lineage (NCBI taxonomy): Eukaryota > Metazoa > Chordata > Aves > Coraciiformes > Alcedinidae > Ceyx > Ceyx cyanopectus. The sequence goes on along the minus strand of VYZU01049066.1, from coordinate 36,559 downwards.
TAGTTTAGGTTGGAAGGGAGCTTTCAAGACAATCTAGTCCAAGTCCCCTGCAGGGAGCAGGGACATCTGCAGCTAGAGCAGGTTGCTTAGAGCCCTGGCCAACCTGACCTGGAATGTTTTCAGGGATGGGGCTTCTACCACCTTTCTGGGTAATCTGGGCCAGGGCTTCACCACCCTTATTGTACATAAAAGATTCCTTCTCTCTAGTCTAAATCTTCTCTCTTTTAGTTTAAAATCTTCACTCGTTGTCCTGTGATAAGCCCTGAAGACAAATTAATTGCATATACCAGGCAGATACTCTTAAGAAAACCTAAAAGGACATTTCCACTCAAGCCATGATTCAGCTGTTGGGTGTGCACAGGAATTCTTACTGCAGTCTCAGGACTTTTCAAACAAGTGGTCCCCAGTTAATTGCAGGCTGAGGAGCTCTGTGTGGAGCACTTAAAGTGTGACTAAAAGGGAGCAATTGGTGTTTTCACCCAGTACCAAGCAGGCACTTCAGCAATGGTACCACTCTAGGAAGTGAGCAAAGAATGAGAGACAGAGAGAAAGGATTCCCTGAAATTTCCAAGTGCCACTCTCAGCTGTGCTCTCAATGCAAAATGTTTTCTGTTCCCATTATAACTGGTGTTTTGCAGGAAAGGATTTTTCATACACTGCTGTGCACCATGTGAATAACAGAACACTAAACCCATTTAGTTTATATTGATTTTTCTCCCCCACTCCCAGAGCTGTGATTTTTACTGGACACATACACTCTTAATACACTAGTTCCCTTGACATGCAATCTGAAGATGGGATCTTTAGGATGTTCAGACATTTTATTAGTCTACAGGAGAGAGATTTTTTTTTACCCTAAATGCCAGCCCTTGATTTATAGACAATCTCTCTTCTTTCTGCCTTGAACATTATCATAATTCAGAATTACAGACCTTAAAGGCCAAATTATCTTCTGACTCTCACACAACCCTGGTAACTCAAAGCACAATTTGGCCTGCAGTGTGTATTATTTTTCTTAAAACTGCCATATGAACACATCTAAGAAACCTCTGGCAAAGCTGTGGGTTGTTTTCCTGGCCAAAACCTGGAATATTAGAATAGAATTTGATAATCAAATCTGATTTCAGTCTGGGTCATGGGGAGGGTGGTCTGTATTTTATAGTCCATGTACCATGTACCATATAGTAAAAAAAAAAAAAAAGCTGAATGTGTATATAACTGTTATGGAGCATAAGGAACTGAGTAGATTCTACTGCTGCTCCTAGGAACTTATACTTTTTCAGCATTAAGTTCAATAATCTTATTTTGTGGCTCCTCAAATATGAAAAACAGTGGGATTTTCCAGAGCCTCAGCTATTGGCTGATTCAACTGTTATGAAAATCAATGGATATATTTAGAAAATCCAGAACAGGACACCCTGTGCTACTTTGGAAAGTTCCTTTGAAAATAAAGAGTTAATTTCTTTCTGGTAAACTCAACACTTAAATAGAATTCCAGCAGGAAATGCCTAAGACCTAATGACTGTTGCTAACCATAGATTTTAGTTGATTGTCTGCTTTAATAAATTATGCAGCATATATAGATCAACTAATAATGAGCATCTTGCTTCACTTAATGGAATGAATTCTGAGTTTTCACAAGCATCATTCAGGGTAGATTTGAGTTGTTTAATGACATTTAGGTGCATGATTCTTCTTCAAAAATGATGGATTTTTTTCCACTACATGAATTTTTGGCCATGGGAGGTGGATATCAAGGTAGTTGACTTATCTCTGCTCCCTATCAAATGTATATAGAAACGATTATATGGAAACCTCCTGCCCCATAGTGCCCAGCCACAGCATGCTGATTTGTGCTGGGGCTGCAGCCTGGCATACCTGGGTGATGGTTACCCCAGAACCTGGCTGAACAGGGAGTGCAGCAGCTCCTCTGTGCTGGCAGTTTGCAGCCCACTTTGCTGCAGTGAACTGACACTGATTATTAGTAACTTCATCTGGCTTTGAAGTTGAGTCCTTTCCTCTTGGCTGGCCCTGCTGCAAGAGCAGCCTCTGGGAGGAACACAGAACAAAACTAAAACCCCTGGAGAAAACCTGACCAAGCCATTGCTGTTTAAAATACCCCTGGGAATCATCACAGCAGCCTGGGGAAATTGGGGAATCCTGGTTGTTAAGTGTTGTGACACTGGGACAGGCTGAAGTTGCTACTTGAATGTGGATCTGTGTCAGTTGGTGTTACATCCCATACTGAAGTCTTGGCTACCAGTCCAGCCAACTAATGCTCCCCAGCGTTCCTTCATGCCCAGAGAGAGCATCAGCAGGGTGTTGTTATTACAGATGCTAGGTGGCTTCATGATATTACTCCTGTCTCCACAGCTAATGCTTAATCATACTCCAGTCAAGGGAAGTATAAGTACTGACAGTGGCAATTACCACACTGCTGATAACTTGGATCCACTTCCTCCTGGAAGATGCTCCTTGTCAGCTTGACAACATGATCAGAGTAAATTTTCCTTCATGGGAGAATATGTTTATTCTTTAGTGATGTTTGCTGCCTTATGTTCCAGTCTAATGCTTCCTATTAATTAGAATTCATTATGCCATTTAAGTGAAGTGGCATTTTTGAAGTGAAACTCAGCACCACGACTTGTCATTTACTCTGTGGTTGTGTTTGCCTACTTGCCCTCTGAAGCAGCAACAAATAATTTGAGCCTTCTGTTTCATTAGCTGTCATTTACAGTAACACTTTACGTGCATAATTATTTTTCTCTAGCTCTGCACTGATGTAAGTGAAACCTCCGGAATGTGTTCCCAGCTGGTTCTGTGTTTGTGTTTTATTCAGTCACTTGCGTTTCACCTCTTGGGTTGTTTGTGGCAAGTGAATTTTGTGTCCTTTTAGGAAGTTTTTAGCTTTGATTACTTCAGTGTTTACCAAGCACTAAACTGTTCAGATACTGTGGATGAGCCTTCTCAAACAATACCAGTATCTTTAGGTCCCTAAGCCAAGAGGCAAAGAAGATTTGGCCTTTAATGCCTGTAGTGCATAGGTGCTGTTATAAACAACATTCTTAATTGGGAAGAGAATGGTGGCTTTGTGTTAATGAAATGTTGAAGGAGGCAGGGAAGTTTCAGACTTGGAGCTGCACATCTTTTCTCACCCCCCAAAAGTCCTCTCATCTTTTGGCAGCAAGGTGCCCAAGCTGTGCTGCTTGCTGAAGGAGGGGATGGAATTCTGGGCATCTAAGGGATGCTATGCTATGATGCTCAGGATGAGGTGTGGATAACACACACCATGTCGGTTACAAAAGATGCAGTTGGGATTCCCAAGTTGAAGGCTTTGTTTAAAAACCCCCAAACCAACAACAACAAAAAATACCACCCCCCCCCAAAAAAAAAAAAACCCAAAACAAAACGCCCCAACCAAACCAAACCAACAGCAAAAGAAACCAGCCTGAATGAGAAAAGTTAGATATGACATTGTCAAATATTTTCTAAAAAGCCAGTATGTGAGAATATTTTGTAAAGAAGAAAATCAGTGAAGGTAGTAACTAAATGAGAAGCATTATGAGCTCAGTCAGGCATTTCTGTGTGAATAGAACCATCACAATAAATGAGTATTTACTGCAAGAGCTGCCAAATTAGACTTTTCACAATATAGAAGATAGTTTCTAAAATACAGAAGATACTTTACTTCAGGAGCTCAGTCATACAGCTCTTCAGTGCTACACCCAGTGTGGAGTGTTTTTGTGGGTTGTGAGAGTACTGTCCCCAGTACCTTTCAGTAACATGGGCAGATGCTTCCACAGAGGTATCCCCATATTCATCACACCTCCTGCCTCTTCCTGGGATACACCTGAGAAAATAAGAGAGTGGTTTTCTCAGAACTACTTAGTAACATATAGTCAAATTGCATCCTTTGCATAGAGCTACTGAGGTAAGACCATTTAGAGGAGTAAGGGTTTAAGCTCCTCTGTGTTGCATCCACAGCATTGCCTCCACAGAGGCAGAAGACCTTGTACCATTGTCACACAGCTCTTTGGAGGTACCTTCTACCTTCTGCTGGGCACTTGTAGGGCCAGCAGATAGCACAGAGAAAACGCAGCTGGTCTGTCCTGATAAGCAGATGACCGTATCCTGAGTTCTGAGCATAAAGCCCTAAATTATATCTCATTTCAGGCAGAAAACTGTGTGTTTGCTATGTTGTGCAGACCTGGTGCTCACCATGACCTGCTTGCTGTTGGACCTGTTGAAGTAGCACTGACAAAAAGACAAAGGGATTTTTAAAATATATTTTTAATATATATATAGATTTAGGGATGTGCCCTAAAAACGAAGGTGTCTGTAGGGAAATGTAGCATGGAACTTGCAGTGAAGTTGCTTACAGTAATACTGATGAATGACTGCCAAAATCACTTTTCATATGTGATTCCTTCAGTGTCTTTCAGCAGAAGAATACAAACAGAAGTATTTTTCCTCTGCTAGTGTTTCAATTTAAAGGTCCACATGGGACTTTTAAACTAAGACTGACATTATATATTAACCAGTGACAGTGTTTTGCTCAGGGCCTTCACCAAGGGTATATGTATTCAAGGGTGGTGTGATAAGTGCTCTGACTCAGGCCTTGGATCTTTTCTCCTTTTATCACAGGTTGGCAGCAGCAGGATGTGATGCTTGGTGCATATTTTGAACACATGAATTTTAAATTTAAGTAGCATTAAGGCAAAGCTGTTCTCTTTAAAGTGTGGAGACAGCTTTGGGGGAAGAGGATATATACTGGTCACTGCTTCTATGGGTTACTGAAAGACTTCATTAAATGATAGAGATAATGCTGGTAAATACTCCCTGTGGCAAAAAGAGTTAAAAGAGTTTATTTTAAAGCATGCAGCATTCTTTGAGCAAATCCTTTTGCATCATGACTAGAGCCAGTTGCTGCAAAGGTGACTCTGAGAAGAGCCGTCTGCGGGTACTCACAGCAGATTGCTGCTGACAGGGAACGGGGAAGCAACACTTGGTTTCTCCATGCACCAGAAGCTTCAGTGATTGACCTGAATTTCAATTGCTGGCAACAATTACATCGGGTGGGGTCCTGTCAGCAGTTCACCTCTTCTGTGAGATGTCAGAAAGCAGACAGGATGAAGAGGAGAGCGCCAGGTGTTGGTGCCCCCACCGTGGGCACTGGTGCAGTGTTACTGGGTGGCTGACTCCCTGCGTCGCCTATTCATCAGAGCTTGATTTACCAGGATTATCTTCCCTAGCTTTTTGCACATGCTGTTCTGTGTTTGTGAGAAACCCTTCCTGCCTGTGCCACCTGGCAGGCAGGCCCCAGCAGCCTTAGGGTTTGCTAATTAAAGGTGGGCCTTGATTTCAGGAGCTGGAGGATACAAATCCCACCCTGCTCCACCTGGTATCTGAGGCACAGGGTCTTTTTGTACCCTGTGGGTTAAAGGTTATGCAGTGCAGGGTTTGTTACCCACAAACACAGCCCTGAAATAGGTCTAAAAGTCCTTTATATCTGACCCCACACTGCTTGTGAAGTAAACAAAGGGTGCATGCACTGGTGCCAAAGTGCCTCGTGGGGATCCTGTGGCACCCCAGCAAAGTGACCACGAATGAAGGAAGATGAGAACTCAGTACACTCCTGTTACTGAACCACATCTGCAATAGAGAGCTATTCTGCACAGGCTTGTAACTGAAATGAAGTGTTAAATATTTATTTTCATCCTATAACTCACTAGCCATGTGTTTTAAGTTAGCCTTTCTCTAAGCAAGGATTGGGCCTCCTGACTTTAGAAGGTTATTCCCAACAAGAGCTGTTCAGTGATTCTATATATGAATGAAAATTTACTCTAGTTTAAGATCAGATAAAAAAGAAAACCATACTTTATTTTGTTTTTCTCCATGATCTATTTCCTTTCTTATTTTATTTTTATGTATTGTGATGGGATTTTATTCTATGCTTGAAAAGAATGGAAAAAAAATCTGTTAATTTCAGCTGGATTGAGGCTTGACCTTGAAGAGCCAGCGATGCATTCATGTTATGTTTAGAGGGGAGAGCAGGGCACCACCTTCTCTAGTTTGCAGTGTCTCTTGCAGTCTTTTGAAAGTGCTTTGGTCATCAGGCAAGGTTTGTGCAGGGTATCCCTCTTCCTGAAAGTAGCAGGAAGGCTGTGGGGAAGGACAGGTGGCAGTAGCTGCACAGCACCAGGGCAGCCTGAGTGGTCTTCTGGTCACACCCAGCCTCCTTCTCCTGAGACAGTGCCCACAGGAGGAAGAATGGAACTGCTGAACAGTAAAGGGGAGGAATTATGGAGAAAGAATTTCAGAAAAGGTGTGATGCTCTTTCTCTCACATGCAGCTTCAATGAGTCTTTCATGGCTTCCTCTCTGTACAAACCTGCCAGGTCTGGAAGATGAAAAATCAGTTGGGTGCAGAGCATTTCCAGTCAGAACTGCCACTGATGTACTTGAGCTGTGACTCCACTCTGCTGTGTGGCACAGGCTGTGGTCACTGCCCAGGATTCCTGTGATTAAAAGAGCCAGCAGGTCTGTCTGCCTCTACCTGTCCTGTCAGAGAGCAGCTGAAGTGCTGTTTTTTGGGGGAAAGGAAGAAATTTCTAAGGCCTTATTTTAAATATGCACATGTGTGTTTGTGTGAAGTGGGAGGTAAAGGAGCTACACAGGATTTGTACACAAATTTAGCAGAGGTATAAATGACCAAAGGTATAGGGCAGTGAGGAGCTGGGATTTGAGGAAGCTCTAAATAGAATCATATAATCATTTTGGTTGGAAGAGATTTTTAAGATCAAGTCCAACCATTAACTCAAAACTGGCAGGTCACCACTAAACCATATTGCTTGCAAAGGCATTGTTGGCACTTAGTTGCCTTCCTTGCTATGCTCTTTTGGCCCCTTGACTTTCTTGTCATGGGGAAATATTAGAAGTGTCGAGTAGGGAAAGAGGAAAGGCACAAAATACTTGTTAGTAAGTGGATGCAAGACTCCCCTAAGGAAAAGGTGGAATGAGGTGTGGCCTTCCTGACATATGCTTCCTATCTAGGTGTTCTCTGGGTCATCTCTGAGCGTGGATGATGCCTGATGTCCTTGCCTGGCAGGGAGGGAAGGAGAGCAGGCGTCAGAGGAACTTCCTCAGGAGTCCCGCTCGCAACCAGAGGGCTAAACCTGGATGCCCTGGGGATTGCAGACTGAAATAGAGGGGAGAAGGAAATGGTGTATAATTGGTCCCTCTTGAAAACAATGGGATTGTTTCCTTGTAAAATCAAATGTTTTGTGAATGAAGCTTCTAGAGACTGCATGTTTTGGAGTTCTTTTGCAGTGAACTAGGAGCTGGTAACTAAGCCAGAGCCCACAGTGTGTTTCTATTCTCTGCTGAGTATGACCTGACCACGCACAGGAAGGTATCTGATGGCAACCTGAGTGGACAGAGTGGTGATCCCAGGGGTGTGTACAGCTTAAAAATTAAAATGGGATGCTGGAAGGGAAAAAAGATGCAAAACAGACACATTCTCTTGAGAATGAAAAATTAGAAATATCGATTTCCTCTCTGTCATCTCTTGTTTTGATATAAACTCATCTGAAACCTGAGGCACTGGGTCCTCTTTTATGTTTGGCTTTTGGAATAATACTCAGTAAAAAAAAAATGTGGACACAGCCTACTGCTTGAAGTGCTGGTTTGACCTATGGTTATCTCAATTATGCTTCCCAGTACCAAAAGGTCTTTTAAATGTCGTCCAAGCTATAGATTGTCACTTTAACATGAAAAACAGCACTAATTAATAGCATAGTAGCTCAGCTTTTATACACTTTGTTCATTGTAGCACAGACTTTAGTGACTCGATCTTTAATCATATCTGGTTAAAAGAATAATTAAAAAATCAGCTATATCAGCGATTTTCCTTATTGTGTAACATCTTTGTTAGCAAACAGGCTAGTCTGAAAAGTTTTGTTTTATGGCTCGCCAAAGAAAGCAATATCCCAGATGGAAACTGTATTTTTAGGCTGCAGCTCTTCTCCAGCCACAAGAGCTACCATGGCACTAGATTGTGCACTGGGAATGGGGTTGCTGGACAGGAGGTGTTCATGTCTGGGCTCTGATTGCTCTTGAGGAAATCAACCTAATACTGCAAGACCTCTTCTGCCTGTTTTGTGGCACACACTGGGCAGTATCAGTATAGGGGTTGATTGGTTTATTACAGGGCAGTTAGAAACCATACAAGCAATCAGTTGTGAAAAGGCAAATACAAAGTACTGTGGATAATTATTTTTTTCCTTTGAATGTTCCCATCACTACCACAGTAGCCTAAGATACCTTTGCTATGGATACAAAGACTCAAGCTCTCCTAATTCTTCAAGAACAACTTGTTTACAGCATGACTGTGCTAAAAGCAAAGAGACGTGTGATTGCTGATGGCTATCAGGGAAAGTACCTCTTTGTCTTGAAAACAGATGACATTTGCCAAAGCTCCTAATGACTTGGAGCCAAAGCTCTGCTTTCAGGGGTGACACAAGCACTTAAGGTCTTCTATGTTGGTGATCTTTAAAAGTAGGACTTGTGCTCCCAAAGCACTCCCTGCTTTTGTATCTTGGTGCCATTATAAAGGCCACATCAATCTTTTACCTGCAGGTAAGAGAAGAGCCTCTTTGGCTGGGCAAGGATGATGTTGTATCCCTGTCAGTTTAAGTACCTGTTGATGAAGTGCTCTGGTGTCGCGTATCTCGTAGTAGCCGGAGGAGGAGAAAGAGTGAGAAGAGACGACTTTCTTCACGTAGATGCCAAGAAGCCCCTCTTTATTAATTTACAGCTCTTTTTATCCCTTTTACCTCCAGACAATTGGACAAGAAGCCAGCCACCCCCTGGGGTGATTGGCTGAGGTGTCACAACACCCATAACCAAAACATCTTTCTATTGTTTTTCAAACAGCCGCCACCAAGGTCACACAGCTGGTGAGAATCTTCTCGATCCCACGAGAAGGAAACTTCCAAGCAGTAGCCATTTTAGCATCCACACTCTGGAGCTTCTGCCTTTCCCCTGTGCTAGAGGAGCTCTTGATATGCTGTACTGCACAGTTTTATGACCAAGCTGTCATATCAGAGCTGGCAGGTACACATGGCTGAGCTGGTATGTTGCTCTGGGATGGTTCTGGACGGAGTGATTTTTAAAGGCAGTTCTCCTGGTGAACAGGAAAACCCAAACCTCACCCGTATCAGAAGCTGAAGGTGTGGCCTGGAATTCCTCTAGCTGTGCACAGCTCAATGATTTTCTTTTTGAGATATATTTCTATTATAGATTGCTGTATTTCATCCCTATGTGGAACAGCAGCATACATTCTTCTTTTGGTTTTCAGCAAGGGAATAAAGGTGCTTGTGAGAAATTCACAGGAGGCCTCATTTACTAGTATTACAAAATGGAAATCCAAAGGGATTTGAGGAGCTAATTGTCAAACTGTGCTCTACCAATGGGGAAAATATGTTTCCATGGTAACTTTCTAATGAACCTGCTTGAAAATGTTTCCAAATTTGAACTTTTTTTTCCAGTGGATTAGACTTTTGTGAGGTCAAGCAGCTACTATGCTGTAACCTCACATGATATTACTGATGGTTTTTACACAGCCCTATTCTTTTCAAGGAGAGAACCTCAAACACAACCTACACAAGCAGCTCATGAAACCAGGGCAGGATTTGATCTAATTTAAGGCATTGTCACTGAGGTTATCACATTGGCTTCCTTTATAATCAGTGTAGAGAAATTGTAGATTCTTGTAGGGTGTTGTTCCTCTGACCTACTTTAGACAGCCTTGCTCTGAGCTGAACCATGCCCTAGGAGCAACATTTTCTTTCTATTGACTATAAAGGGAGCCTGGATGACTCGATTGCATGTGTTGGTATCTAGGTCTGAAGGGATGCCCCCCTACCTCAACAAATGTTTTTGCAGTCTAATGGTCTAGAAAATATGCTTTCACAAAACTAACTAGAATCAGTAATGATATAGTCTCAAAAAGCTAAAATGAGGGATACTCTTCTAACAGTTTCAAATATATAAAGTGATTTTAGAGAAGGGAAAAGTGAACTGGACAAAAGGAGTGGGTTAAACACTTATTAGCAACAAGGACTCCAAAGCACTGATGCTTCACTGATGATCTATTTTTATTTTTTTTTGTGGAAACATTCCCCAATTTGTTTAATTTCCCAGCACTCTACAAGTTCCAGCCTTCTACTTCAAGAGAAAGGTGCTTACTGATGTACTTTTTTTCTTGTTGTCAAGACAACACATGGTTGTATATCCTCCTTTTGTTTTTCAAGGATGTATTAAAAAAACCCCAAACCACCCAAAACAACAAACTAACAGATTTTTTTTTCCTTTTCTTTTTTTTCTTTCTTGTAAAGGTTGTTTTTTTAGCAAAGTTTTGTGGGTTTTTTTTAATGGTATTGGGTGTGGGGGTGTTGCAAAGAGTTTTGGCTGCCTAAAGTACAAGAAATGTCATGCAGTATTTGAGTGGAAATAAAATCTGAAGATGATAGTTAAAATACCAGAAAAGCTACACAAAACTGCATACTTAATACCTACAAATGAAGTGCTTCATGGGACATGAGGGGGAGATTTCACATAGTTCAAAACAATCAGCAATGGTGCTTAAAAAAAAAAATAAATCTCATTTAAAACTAGTCTCATTCTTCTAGTTTACCTGTTGCAATAACAGGGATATTTGGAAGAGAGATAATTTGAAATATGACAGTGGATGCTTTTACTCAGTCTATTGGGTTTTTATTCTCCTTTCTCTACTGGTAGAAGTCTGTCAGATCTGACTTTTCTGGGCAGTTCAAGGTGTTTCAAGACAGTGGTACTATTGAAAGAAATAGTTCTGCCATCTCCTTCCAACTAGCTATGTGTTTCTGCATCCTCATCACCTTCAGCCACTGCAGATGGTGCTGCATCTGGGCAAAGCACCAGAGCTAGGAACTGACCCTGGATAAAATCAGTATCTTCTCTTTTTCACCCACTGTCAGGAAGAGCTTGGTGCAGGTTTGGAAATAAAGGGAAGACGAAAGAGTAGGACTGGTGTTTCTGCTCATACTGCTGATTTGAAGTCCTGGTGAAAGCAGGAATCCAGCTGTGGGATGCTTGCTTGTTCTGATGGCTTTGTGAAGCTTCCTTTGTCAGCAGTTGGCAACTTTTAGTGACTTTGCTAAGGGTGAAGTTTAAATACCATGCTGGCAATTACAAAGTCTAATTTAGGGAGCAAATGGTGCTATAACAAAGTGCATTTTGCTTTTTTTTTTTCATTAAGGCATAATCTGGAAAACAAGGATATTTGTCTTTTTTTTTTTTTTTAGCAATTTTAGAGAGTGTTAGGGAGTCTGGACCTGCTTCCTGTAAAATCATCACAAATAATCCAACTAATTTGTGTGGGTTTGATGTCTCTTCTTCCATGCAGCCATGGGTGAAACTATTAGTATTTAGATTCATTGCAGCAACCACCTGCTATTTGCAGAGCAAACCATTTGCCAGTGAACTCATTGAAAGTAAATTTGGCAACTTGGATGACAACCATGGATGCTGTTGATCTGCTGTGAGATACTTTAACCTGTAGTTTTTAGCTTTGCAGTGGCTTTTCTTCTAGGAAGAGAAAAGAAGATGATTTAACAAAAGCATGAGTTATTAATCCTATCAGAACTGGTTTGGACAGCTGAGCTCTGACATTATGTCTCTAAAGCTTTATTTTCCAGTGTACTTTCCCAAATGGAAGCAAATATGCTGTGAAAATGTCATTTTAGGTTGAGTCATTGTCCTCTATGATTTTTCTGCTTGACCCAGAGTTCAGTTGCACAACTTGGTTGCAATGATGACCTGAGTACCAAATTTCTGCCTGTTTCTGCAAGACTTCAGTCTGCTCAGAGGTTAATATCTCTGGATTGCTAGCTCAAAACATATTGTGAGTTGGTGTAAGTTTTAGTCAATGTGATAGTTGTGTTGGTTGGTTTGTTTGTTTGTTTGTTTGTTTTTCCTTCAAATGTTTAAGCCCTTAAATTCCTCCTCCTATTCAGGAGTGTTCAGAGCCTGACAGCAGAAGGCAGCAAGTGCAAAATCCAATAGCATATGTTCTGAAACATTTTGAAATGTAAAATATGTAATTTGAGGCTTTCTGGCCTTTACCCTTCTGGGTAATTCTCTTACCTCATGAGTTTTTATATTCTCTCAAACTTGCCAGCATCAGCTTGTAGAATATCAGCTGGAGCAAAGCTTTATGCTCTGCATCTTTGCAGAGGAAATAAAGTGGGAAGGAAGGAAACCATGGGAATTGCTGCCATGTTTTCAAACCTCAGAAAGGTGAATGCATGGGAAGAAGATTAAAATTGCTTCTTTAACCAAGGGCCCAGAAAATTCTAGTTTTTCACCAGTGAATGAGGACATGCTAGTGAAATTTGAGGAAAATTTGCACAGTGGATTTACCTCTGGGACTGCAGCACAGCTTGGTGCACTGCAAACAGAAACCCTTTATGTGCCCAAGGCTGTTCCATGTGGTATGTGGTGGCATGCTGACTGTGGATGCTGTGGGTCAGTGCCAGGCTGGGTTTGGAGAGGACTAGTGGAGTTGTGCAGGGACCTTCCAAGGGTGGACTTATCTGAGTGAATGTTTATAAAGCTGTGTGCACTCAGGCTGGCTCTGAGGTGGATGAATCCCAGCTGGCTTCAGGCTGGAAGGTATCTTCTAGTGATGTTATCATCTTCAAATCTTCCAGCTGTGTAATCACCCTGTTGTACCCAGACTAATAAAGCCTTCTCCAGGCTTGTTAATTTAATAAACCTATTGCTTACAATAGGATTATTTTAAACTTCAATTAAATAGTGCTGTTTAGAAAGGGACAAAAGCACTCCAAAGATTAATACCAAGGGGGTTTTTGTCTCTTTTGATTCTGAGCTAAACCTGTTCCATGTGCACATCAGTGTTCACATACATGCCCTGACCAATTGCAATCCAGGCTGCAGCAGACTTCACCGAGGTTCATGGTTTCTAATGACTTTGCTTGTACAAATGTCACCATCTGGAACTAGCTCATGTGACTTTTTGTGTTGAAGGAACAGACTGATTATATTTAGAAATGTGAGATTCAAGATTTTCTTGTGATATTACATTGTGCCTTCCAGTCAAATATCAATAAGGGGGGATTTGTGTGGTTTCAGTCTAAAACAAAGAGCTACAAAATACACAATGGTTGCCCAATGAGGTTGTATCAGTCAATTATTTTACACTGGTAGCTGTTGAGCTGTGGGTCTGTATGTCTGTTTCAGTGGGGGGATCTTAATGAGTTTGTAGTATTGCAGGAAGTACTTTCTACTATGGATACACCTATAATAAATATTTTTGCTTGCATCACAAACAAACAAAAGCTCATGGGGTGGCAGTGAGGTGATGAAACTGAACAGGCTTATTTTCCTTTAACTGACAACCTATGTCAGAACACCCCTGGTACTTGTTGAGCTGTAGGTGTGTATTTTGGGGGGATCATTGCTACTTGGTGGTACTGCAGGAGATACTTTGAATCTGGATACACCTAGAATATATTTTTGATTGTGTGTTCAAACAATTGAAACCTCATGGAGTGACAGTGGCCAAACTGAACAGGTTTTCTTCTTGTGGAGTGTTGGGGTTGGTTGGTTGGTTGGTTTTGTCTGGTTGGTTTTCCCCTAGATGATGAATTACAGAGAAATGGGCTTGAGCCCTGACCTGAGTTTGACAGTGATACTACTCTTCTTTCTGAATAGAATTGGCTCATTGATGCAACTGCAGAAAATTGCAAATTAGTAGGACTGCAATTAAGAAGCAGCAGTGCTAAATGTGGGTGTGACTTGTGTGTTAGAAAGATGCTCTTTTTCTAGATGATGGAAAGCAAATTCTGCTTTTCCTGACTCCCACATGGCCCCTTTGTTTTCAGCAGGCTTCCTACCAGTGCCTCTTAGGTGCAATGAAAAGCAGATTTTTCTCTGTTTTCAGTGAGCTGAATGGAAATTCATGAGTAAGGATGATGTTTAGATTTGTCTGCCTGCCATGGTTGGGTTCCTGCAGCCCTGCCTGTCCTCACTAAATGTCAGCTTTGTGTTTTGGTTCTCACTGAAGTGACATCCACTGAGCTGGAGAAGACCTGTGGGAGAAAATAAACTGACTACAAGATGCTTGGAACAACGGGCTTGGGAACAATAGATGTGTATGCTTACAGAGTATATCTCTTTCAGTTCCCTAAGAGGATTTTTTTTTTCCCCTTCTTATCATAACTTGAGTAGTATGGAAATCTTGGTCTGCTGCATTTGATATTTTTAACTCACTTTTTTATTGTGTTATGAGAAAAATGAACACAGTCTTCTCATTTATGTCCCACAGTGTTACTCACTGCTCCAAAATGTCTGAGGCTTTCACATTTGTTCCACACCTCTGCTAATGTTGTGCCCATCTTGATCTGGTTGAATTAGAGCCACTACTGTGAATAATGTTAATGACTTCCCCATCTCCTCACTCTGTTTCTCAGGTGTGCTTTCTAGAGACTGCATATAAGGGAGAGGGATTACTGGAATCCTTCCTTATTCCTAAAGCATTCTATCAGGAATCACTTGCTGTAAAATTAATCTCCTGAAGTCATCACAGAAATATTTAATATTTAGTAGAAAATCATCTGAGGCTGAGGAAGGTCCAGTCCTTTTCTCAGTTTAACAGAAGTCTCTGTAGCCTTGGTCTCACTTTCAGTGCTCCATTTGAGGATGACTGGTTCTGCCAAGCAGGGTATCCTGTTGTTGAAACAGCCAGGCATGGAACAAAGCCCTTGGTCTGGCCATGATGAATAACTTTTTAGATAGTCAGGGACCAGCATGGTGAGTTTATGGTACTTCAAGATTTGCTACAATGTCTGTGGCATTTCTGACCTAATACTGAAGTCCTTTTAAAGCCATGTACTTGCTCTTTTCCCACTGAACCAGTCTGAGACTGTAGAGCACAGCATTGCTGCACTACAATAGAAGGTGTTAATACAGTGGCAAAGCTGCCTTCCTTGCCAGTTTCCTCCTACCACAATAATGCTATTTCACAATATGCATACTGGAATGAAAATGCTAACAAATGCAATGTGAATATTTGCAAACTGCAGGCCTTTTTACAGTGTGGATCCCTCTGATAGCAAGGGAGCTGTAAGGACAGTCTTCTGTGTGCTTTTAGGAGTCTGTGCTGTGGGATCAGAGAGTGATTTATGGTTATAATTCATGAAAGGGAAAAAGTGGATGTGGAAATGACAGGAGAGGCTGGGAGCTCAAGTTTATAAATAATCATATAACAGTTGGCCCAGTCTCAGGGGAAACTCCTTGGGAATAACAGTGCTAAGCACTGGATCTCAGTGAATGGTCAGGGTAAGGTGGCAGAAGGAACTGTGGCTTTATTCAGATCTCCCTGATGCTGATTTAAGTAGGAGTGGACGAAGACCTTGTGAAGTGCTTTTAAATCTTCTTCCAGACTCGATTTTTGCCTTTTTATTTATACTAATGTGGAGTCTAAAATATTTTCCCTTGGGTAAGTATGTTGAGCTATATATTTCTTACTGAAGTGTGTTGATATTCTCTATAACATAAAGGAACTCTATTGTATCAGAACCACTAGGTGAATATTGTTACAGAACTCTATGTAAGTGGTGGTACAATTTAACTGTGATTGCTTAGGTGTCTCAGCAGGTTATTTTTATCAAAAGAATTGGTGCTGACTTGGAGTTGGTGCCACTTATGTAAACTCACTTTATGAAGCATAAGATCATGGGTAAAATCAGTGTCTTAAAAGTGATGGTGGGATGGGATTCAATCTGCACCTTGCACGCCAGTTGAGACTGTAAATCAGAGCAGCAAGCAGACAGCTCCCTGGTGAAATGGCATTAATCTAGGATTGATTTATGGACTGAGGCCATCACACAGTTGTGGCCTGATTGTACTTTTTCCTCAAAGATAATTTCAGATAAGAAGCTGAGTTTTGAAGTTGTACAATTCCCTGTTTCCTCAGAGAAGTGTCACTGTCGAACTAAAAGGTGTCCAGGCTGAAAGAGCTGGAGCTTTGAAACAAAAATCATGGGAAACATGATAGGCCCTTTAAAAGTATTTTTGTAGAGCCATTCACACATCCTCCTCAAAACCCTTCTGTTTTTCTAAACAGCTCTATTGGCAGTGTAATTCCTTGAACTGCCAAAACACCCTTTTGAGATTCAGTAGATAAACTGCTGCATAACTTTTGGACATGGCATCTTTAATTTACTTTCTGTCAAATTCCAACAAAGAGGGAAAAAACACTTTGCTGTTCACATTCTTCATTAGAATCCCATGGTTCAGCAGCAAGGGACCTTCAGGGACCATCTAGTCCAACTGCCTGACTGCTACAGGCATGGTATTGAGGGTGTTCTCCACATTCAACACTGACAGGTACCAATAACCCCTGTGTGAAGAACTTCAGGGTAGAAATAGTCAACATTAGGGGAATCACCATGAGCTTCTGCTGTGGTTTGGAAACACTGGAGAAGGAAAATGTTCCTGGTGGCATGAGTAGATCACAAGGTGACTGCAAGTCACAAATGTGATACTGGCAATTGTCTACTTGTGTGTCAGGCAAGATACTTCCAAAGACAAGCACTGTGCAGAGCCCTGGTGAGAACTCACTGGTGCCACTATGGGCATTTCACATGCCTTGGATTCAAGAAAGAGAAATTCTGTCTGGGATGAAGGCAAAGCAGTTGTTTAGAGTGCAGAGGGTCTGCAGAACATGATTAGAACTGGAAGGAGACAAAGGTTCAGAGAGCTGCCATCACTTCCAAGGATGACAGCCAAAGGAGCAAAGAGCTATTCAAGTGTGAGGAAAAATGTGGTAAAGAACACAAAAGAATTTAGGATTAGTATCCCATATGAGCATTTCTAAGGGAAGGGGTGTGTTTAGCAGAGGAGCTGCACAGCTTGGTATCAGTGGCACATGGGCACTGAAAGTGATAGAAGTAGGGGGCTGGTTTTGCAGTTGGGAAGAGTCCTTGTTTGCCTGGCTGTGCTTTGGGCATAGATCCAAATGTTCTAGGGCTGAAAATGGCCAACCCTTCCACCACCCCAGTGGCACCTCCACTCACTGGTGTTTCAAAGCCTGTGTTCCTTCCATGGTGGTCTGTTGGCACCATCCATCCCAAACTATGGCTCTAGAAAACTCTTTGGGTGACAGCCTGTGGAGGCCTTGAGTAATCTCTGTCTTAAGTAGTGTGCACATTGGCTGCACAGCTCCTGTCTTGCCTTTTATACAGTACTAGATAAAACCTCTCAGAAGCAGAATTTGCCTCGTTATGAGGCATTAGTCATTTGCTCTGAGAATTTTCTGCTCTCCTTATTGGACTCGAAGTCCCCCAAGAATGTTTTCCACAGATAAGCTTGCTTTATTTGCCTGTAAAAAGTAGATACAGTTGTCTCAGCAGTCACAGTGCTGGTTTTTATTCTCCCTGAGTTTTAAAGGAAAAGATTACCAGGGCATGATATGTTAGGGCAATCCAAAGTTTTGGGTTTTGTTGGGTTTTTTTGTTTGTTTGTTTGTTTGTTTTGTTGTTTTTTTTTGTTGTTTTTTTTTTACAGGAATGCTGTTTAAAAATATATGACAATGAAGTAGAAAAAGGAAAGAAAAAGAAAAATAATAGAGTTTATTCAGATTCACATTTATCTCCATACCTGTTCTTGCCTTATCTAATGTACTTTTCCTAACACTGACAAATTCACTAGCAGTGGGAAACATATTAAGCTGATTAGTTATAGTGTTGGCCGATTAGAAAAAACCCAAAGAACTGTCCTTGAAAGAGTGTGTTTACTGGTGTAAAAGATACCTTTCTTTTCTCAGTCTCTGCTGCTTAATGGCAGAACACAGATGATGTGATATTGTCTATCAGTCTTAGTGAGTCAATACTACAAGGTGGTGTTTTCCTGTGCATTGTGCTAGGAGTCTGACAAAGGATCTCTGAAAGCTAAATGGGCTGAGGGGGTGTGCTCTTGAAATCCATCCTGCTGTAGGAAAAGGTGACAAGCTGTAGGAAAGAGCTGAACAAGGATGACAAAAAAAGAAGTCTGTCCATGAAGAGGGAACAAAGTGAACTCACATGAGTGGTACATGTTAATCAGACCACAGGCCAGGGCCTATTGATCTGATATAACTGCAGTGAAACACTCTTGAGATTTCCAGGCAGTTATAATACAACATAATACTTTTGAAACACAACTGAAGAGACAGCAGGAAAGGAAATCTTTGGAAACAGTGGAAATCATCTTTGGTGTGGGTTGTGACTTGTTCTCTCAAGAGATATAGCTTCTTTCTCCAGCTTCATTAATTCATACCTGCCTTCTCCCAAAAGCTTATTACTATTAATAAACTTGAGTAAATACAAGGTGGAGAAGATATCAGACCATCTGGAGAAAGTCTTTTCTCATTTACATGTATCACATAGACCTGTTAGCTCTTTGTGTCTCCAAAGACTCCTGTAAAACAACTGTAGGGCTGTATGTGCAGAATTCCCACAGCAAAAACTTCATCAAGTAGAACGTTGTATGATTTCCACACAGAGCAAGTGCACAAATTCTCTTTGCCTCTGAGTCCTTCCCCTTCAGATTGCAGGGCTAAATTAACCTGAGATGTCAGTTACACACACACACCTCCTTGGTCCCAGAGAATAAA
Organism: Ceyx cyanopectus; assembly: GCA_013401355.1. NCBI lineage: Eukaryota > Metazoa > Chordata > Aves > Coraciiformes > Alcedinidae > Ceyx > Ceyx cyanopectus. The sequence goes on along the minus strand of VYZU01049066.1, from coordinate 17,842 downwards.
CGAAACTAAATTTTCCAACTAAAACCAGACCTGTGCAGTCTGGAGTTGGAAAATCCCTCTCAGCAGGGGGTTTAGCCACCCCTGTTGTGCCAGGTGCTGTGAGTCTGGAAGCTGAACTGCCCAAACACAGATGCTGGGTGGAGTTGCCCTGAAACTCTTGTTGTGATGTCCAGCTGGAGGGTGGCACAAAGGTGAGACCCTGTGTGCATCTGAAGCCCTTGGTGACCAGGGAGTGCATTCTGCCACCAGAGTGGGGGAAATACTCTAAAGCAGATGATGGTGCAGTTAAAAAGCCCTCACCAGGCTTTTTTTCTTACTGCCCAAATAGTTCATTTACATTCCAACTTGGACATGGGTGCATGTTGTGAATTTGCCCAGGCTCTGCTGTGTGTGCAGAGGTACCTAAGACCCCAGAAGGGAGCAGTCCAGCAGGTGATTGCTGAGCTTACCCCCTGCAAACTGTCATCCCTGAGCTAAAGCCAAAGCCTGGGCGCTTCACCTCTACATATTGTCAATAGCAGTGTTTTCTGTGATGGTTTTTGACCTCACTGGGTCCAACATTTTTGATCCCTGCCCCATGGAGGATGCTCCTGCCTGTCCATCACTGTGCCATCATTTCAATCAGAGACTCCGAAACTATGACCTGATTTGGACCTGCCTGACTGTGCAGCCACTCTGGTGTCTCTGCACTCCGTGTCCCTGGAGGGCTTCTTTGGTCGGGGTTTGTGCTGCAGGTGCCTGTGGCAATCTCAAGCCAAGGAAGGGTGTCCTGGAGACCCTGAGAAACCTCAGGGTGCCTGCTCCAACTTAGGCTGGCACGTTCCCAAGCTGATGGAGAGGCACCAGTGTTTTAAGGGCACCATCTACTGGCTTATGGGAGCAAAGTAAAGCAGTGATTTGTTAAAAGCCCCCCTGTTCACCTCAGGGAGTGCTGCAACGATCTTAATCAACAGGCAAAGACTGTAGAATCACAGGATGTTAGGTGTTGGAAGGGACCTAGAGGATCATCTAGTCCAACCCCCATGCCAGAGCAGGATCACCTAGACCAAGTCACCCAGACTTTTTCCAGGGAAAGCTGGTATGACACTCGATATGGGTTTAAAATAAACTTCAACTTAAGTCTTCTCAGAAAAGTTGAATTTCATTAAAAGTATTTCCTGGCTTTGAAAAGTCCATTATAGTTTAGTTGCCTTTATCTTGGTAGGAAACAGCAAGTCACAGTCCTGGTCATACGTCCTTTTGTGGGATTTCTCAGCTTGCTTGGTCTTGTCCCTAGAAAACAGCATTTTGAAAGAAAGAAAGAATTGGCAAGGTTTCTGTGCACACTTGTAATATGCTCTCCTCCCTGTGTGCCCATCAGTTGTGTTCCCCAAGATTATTCTAGCTATAACAAATAAGATGTCAGGGGTGGTAATTGTTCTCCTTGATAGCTCTTTTCTTTTTTTCAGCTGTAGTTTAATATTGTGAGATCCCCAAAGAGCCATTTATGCTCTTGACTAACTGCGTGCAAGCTGGGTCACAGAAATGCTGAGAGCTCTGCCAGTATGAATCTGAGGCAGAAAAAAAGTAGGATTTAACAAGTTTGGTTTTATCCTAGGTGATGTCTATATGCAGTTCCAAATGTTAGAGGATTCTTTTGCACATATCCTTACACTTAAATTAATTTGCTAGTAAATGATCCTCTGGACTTCCAAACTTCCTGGTACATTTCCTTACATATATGAGATAATCTTACTTTTTCTTACCGTACTTGTTAATGCAAAGAGGAAAAGTGACATTTATTTAGGACTTAGAAAAAAAAATCAATATAAAATGGAATTTGTAAAGATAAGTGTGATCCTATAGTGCTATGTACTATTAATGGCTAGTGCTTGAATGTTGAGCAATTATCCAAGGTGATTATTAGGTGGGTCAAGGCACTGCCTTCAGGTGCCTGTGGTGTGTCCTGATTCTCAAAGCCAAACACACATATGAAGCATTAAAAAAGGCATTAAAAAGTATTATATACATGTATACATATGCAACTGCTGCTACTGGGAACAGTCTTCTGTCTGTTCTATGCCTGAGAGTTGCTGTTATCATAAATCTTAATGTAACCTTTAAAATTGAAACACTTTTTATTTCTCTTTTTTCAGTTGCCAACGAGACAGGTGACAAAAACACCCGACCACTCTCACGATTTGCCCGTAAGTAACCTGCATATTTTAACTGCTTGAGCTGTGGGTCTGCTGTAGAAATAAACTCATTTAATAATTCTTTTAAATCTCATACTATGTCTGCCCTGTTATTACAATTAAAGTACAGTATGAAACTGAGGAACCACAGTATTTAGTTGGGAAAATCACTTACAGAAATTCAGTTTTACTGAACAAAGGTGATGCAAATTTTCAAGTTTGGAAAGCTTTGTGACCTCACTGGTGTTTCAGGCATAAAAGGTTGTCACAATGTAAGTGTCACAAAGCCAGCTGAAGTTGACTATGGTGCCTACAGAGAGATTTGGGTCAAGCCTTAGAAGTAGCTTACAAAAAAATGTAATTCACCTTTACTGATAGCTCCTCCATCACCTTCTCCTTCACAAGGTTAGGCTTTGGAATTGAAATGTGACCCAGATTTGAACAAAACAAAGGGATGCATCTGCTGATGTATCACCAACTGACCATGACTTTGACCACATGATTACACATTATTATTACACATATGATAAAATATGTAGGAGTGAGGAGTCAGATAGGAAATCCTGTTCATAGTGTATGGAGTTTCATGATGGTTTGTGAATCAAACCTCCTTCTCATTCATAAATGGAGCTATTTGCCATCATCATGGGTGGTGCAGGTCAGAACATCCAGCCAATTTCTGCCTGGTGCAGTATTTCACATGGTCACAGGATGGCACTCTGAGCATGCCATACCTCACACAGGCAGCTGACGTGCAGAATGGGAAGGAACATCCGTGGCTATGAAATCTGTTGCATCTGGTGACTTACAGAGTAATGGAGCAGATTGAACAGGACTGAGAGAAAATTGTACTGGCATTCCTGATTTAGGGTTTATTTCCCTTTATAGTGGAGACAGTAAAGCTTAAAAGGGGCTGAGTCCTGGCTGTTTCAACCCTGAAAATGCATATGGCAAAAGAAATCAGAGGAGAGAAATGTCAGTGTAAATGCAGCCATTTTCAAGTTCTTGATCATGCTGCTTTTTTTTTTTCCTGAATACTATGTCAGAATTGGAAGATTCAGCCCAAGTACTGTTTATTCCTGGATATTTGTCTTACAAAGACTTCATGTTGCAATATTGCCTGACAAGCAGGTCAAAGAGAATGTCATGCCGTTTGGAACTGAGATGGCATTTCTGTTCTGACACAAGGACTTGATTTTTGGTCAATGTGTAGAGGTTCTGAGTTAATTCTGTTCCTGCTTCAGTGTTGGCAGCCAAGCCTCACTCCCTGACTGGGATTACATGCAAGAGGCCAGACTGGCAGATAGTTAGCAGTGGAATAGAAAAGCAGGATACCCCCTTATAAGGCTCCATCGTGTGACCTAGTGCTGCATGGGATTAAGTGTGGAGGTGAGATCAAGGCCACAGGCTACTTGTCAGTAACAGAAATGCAACACAGAAAGAGGGACACTTAGATAAGCCTGGGTGGGAAAAAGTCCCAGAGGTACAATATAGGGATGAAAGGAGATAATTCAAAGTGTAAACCAAACCTCACTGTTAGGAGTTAAATTTAGTGATCTAGGAGTCAGGTTGAGGATTTAGTGATCCAGTTATCTTCTCCTAGGGTATTGTTAATGTCATTGATAAGGTGACACTTGGTAGCAATGAGTATGAAAATTTGAATGGGGACTTACAGAAAGGAGGGAATTGTCTGAAGCTTGTGCTGTGCTAATGAGTTGAATGGATAGTGCCCAGATTTGTGATGAGGTTGCTGTAACTTACCCTGCCATGCCAGTTTTCACTGAAAAAGTGCAGTGTGGATCAGACATTCAAACACATCCCGACTGGATGGCAGAAGGAGCTGCAGCATCTGAGGACAAGGATTCAGGCAATAACTGGTCTATTGTATTTGAGTCACAAACCAGAAGCTGGGTATCTTCCTGGATGGTGCTTTTCACATTCACTCAAATGATTAATTAACAGGTAATTAATAACTTCACAGCAGAGAACAGATTCCCATTGGTCTGTAACTGCTGCCCATTTGAGGCCAACAGTGAAACCTCCAGAGCTTTCAGTGGGATCCCAGTTGGTCTGCCACTGAACACTTAATGAACCGTTCTCATTTTGTCTGGCTGTGTTTAACTGACCCAACTTGCTGTGCACACACCCAAATACAAGATAACCTGCAGCAACCCAGGTGAGTCTTGCCCCTCCTGATTGTTGTCTGCAGCTCAGGAGCACGTAGCTGTTTTCCCCTTAGTTCAGGAGCAAAGAGGGAAGGGCTGCTAGTGGTAAGTGAGGCAATTGGAATGGTAGTTGGGTGGTTATCAGTACTCCCTTCAGCAGCAGTTAATGTGCCTGGTATCTCACTATGTCATCTTGCTACAAGTGCCACTGTGCCATCAGTCTTTGTGGGGATTTCAGTTCATCAGGCTTTCAGCATTTTGGGCAGCTGGAAGCTCCTGGCTGGTGTCTGTTTATGCAGAGCCATTAAATAAAGGAGTTATTTGTTGAATGCCCTTCACCTGAGCATGGCTGTGGGCAGGTTGAACACTGAGTAGGAGAGGTGGCTGTGAC